>OMLJ01048580.1:0-11063 GCA_900302595.1 Gadiculus argenteus | reverse complement strand
AACTGTTGGGGTCACAAGAAGAAAAAAACAAGTGACCTTTCTAAATGTTCCACTCTGTGTTGAAGCTGTTTGTTCTCCTCCAACAGAAGCGTGTTCTTCTGCCTTAGAAGCTCCACCTGGCTTCCCTGTGTCTCCACCTTTCACCAAACACACGCTGGGTTGACTCAAACATCTCACACAACTCACACAACCATCATCAAATAAAGAAAAAGTACATTTGTCTAAAGAATAACCCTGGGTGTCATTAGTTCACAAGACTCATACTTTTAGAATTAACTTTTTGTCCCATGTTGGCTAACCTCAAAAATCCCATTAAACCCCCCAAAACATCAACACAAAAAATGATCTACATAGAAATGTAGCAGGCCCCTTAAATACATAAAATACAATACAAGCAGCAGGTAGGGGGCGAGGAGACCTTACCACAAGGATGTCCTTCAGGTTTGTCTGCTGAAACCAGGGATCAAACCCAGCCCTGAACCTTTTGGTTAGTCCAAACACCCTTATTACCCCTTACTACACTATCCTTCCCCCGTTACGCCCAACACCAGAGAATGACATCAAGCATGATGTCATCCCCCAGCATCCACCCAACACCCACGTTAGCAAAGTGGAAAGGCTAAGGTAATGGTTGGACGTTAACACAACGCAATGACCATGCCAGTCGTGAACCTGATTTGGTTCTGTGTTGGGTTTTAGTTAGCCGACCAATCACAGCCCTTGCTGCTGCGTCGCCTCGACACAAGGTTACAATTTTTGGGAGGCGCACGTCAGTCCTTTGTGGTGGAGGCAAGGACGTAATGGGTCCGTAGACCCCCTTGCGTTGCGTTGACGTGGAACCATAACTAAGCCTTTATTACCCATTATACTATGGTCTAGGTTAGTTGGTAACCATGGCAACGGAGACCAACAACATTATTTCACTGTACATTTATATACGAACAGTTATTACAACGGTAAGACAGACAGAGTGAGTGATTTTATCATTTATTTTAACATGTGAGTTTGATAACTTTGAAGACTGAGATGCAGCACAGCTGATCAACCGCTGCGGTCGAGGCTCTCTCTGGTCACGTGGCTCAACAGCGCCTGCAGATGGGAGTTAGTTCACTCAGCTGTGACTTGTAAAATAAAACCTCATGATTTTAACTCTATTAATATTATAGTATTAGTCACTTACCATACCATGGTATAAGCAGGATAATGCCCTTCGAGGTGTAAGCGGGATAATGACTTCACGCATTATCCCTTACTTACTAGACTATCCTTCTCCTTCTCGCTACACCGAACACCACTGAACTCACCAGAACCCATCGGGCATGACATCATCCACCCAGCATCAACACCCATGTTGGCAAACTGTGTGTGTGTGTGTGTGTGTGCGTGTGTGCGTGTGCGTACCTTCCGGCGCAGGTCGGCCAGCACCGAGCCCAGCTCCATGCTCTGCCGCTCCTGGGCGTGCTCCCGGTCGTGGGTCTCCTGCAGCAGAACCTCCGAGCGCTGCAGGGCGTTGCGCAGCGGCTCCAGCTCCGTCAGCCGGCTCAACAGCTCGCGCCGCACCTGGTCCACCTCCTTCTCCAGCTCCTGCCGCACGCCCAGGGCCTCGCGCTCCGCCTGGCCCAGCCGCGCGCAGTACTCGTCCGCTTCCGCCCGGGTCTTGACCACCTGAGGGCCGCACGGGACGACCAGTGAGCGCATGGAATACTTTTAAAGATTTATTTGAGCAATTTTGATTTGCTTTATGTTACGATAGAGTGAGATGGACAGGAAGGCGTGGGAGATAGAGCGGAGGACGGGGAGCAAATGACCAAGGGCAGGATTCAAACCCAGCTCGCCGTCATCAGGACTGAGCCGGTATGGTACGGAGCTCTACCCGGTGAGTGCCCCGGCGCATGGCATGCTTAAGACGATATCACAAAAATCGAGTGATACAACACTGTCACAGATCCATCGTTCTCATGTACCTGGGCCTTGTATCCCTCCAGCAGGCCTTCATATTGTTTCACGGTAGATTTGATCTGCTGAGCTTCTGTCTCGGCCACGCTCAGCTTCTCCTCCAATGCAGAGAGCGTTGCCTGTGGTCAAAAAACAAAAAACAACACTCATCGTTTCAGACTTCTCAGACACTTAAAACCCATTTGTTCTAATGAGCCTGCTCAGTTTAATCCTATTTGCCCCTCCCCCCTGTTGGCTCCTGTTTCTAGTGTCTCTTATATTTCTTTGTCTAACAATTAATCGATCTCTAACTATGGCTTTATTATGTATTCTGCACTGTAAGACAGCCGTGAGTGTCCCGTAAGGTATCAAACAACTGTTTTTATTATTATTAATGATTTGATCTGCCAGACTTTTAGCTTCGGTGATGTGCAGAAGCGAGTTAGATGTTTTCGATTGGAGAAGAAATGGATAACCCTACGCCGATCACTAGTACATTATAATCAACCGAGCCTATCTGACCCTGTTCAGGGCAGTGCTAGGCATCAGTTAATACCATCTCCTGGCTGTGAGAACAGTCAGGGACAGTGTCACCACTAGCTCTGGGTACCTTGAGGCTCTGGTTCTCCACCTTGGCGGTGGTGCCGTCGGAGGTGAGCCCGTGCAGGTGTCCGAGCAGCGCCTCTCGCTCCACCCTTCCCTTGTCCTCCGTGGTCTTCAGCTGCTCACTCAGCTCCCTCACGTGACTGGGTCAGAGCGAAACGGGCGCCGACTTTAACGTTACAGGCTTCACGAAGTGGGGGAGTAAGACTTACAGTGACAACCCTGCAGTGATTGACGGTGCTACAGTAGAGACGTTTGAGGAGGTGTGCTAGTAACAGACGTGTACACACATAGCTTTATAACCCTGCCTTTGCTTAAGCTCCAAACTATAGTGGAATTAGATCTCTAGTTTGAGCTCTAGATTTACCTAGTGGTGAATGGGATATGTGAAGATATGTTTAGATTTCCAACCGCCCATAGAAATGACCTAATTGATTGAATTGAAACTTTTGTTGTTATTTGAAACATAATTTCAGTGATGTGTAGCGTTACCTGTTCAACACCGCCAGCTCAATCTGCATTTGACCCTTTTCTTTGACTTCCTGGCCGTGACGAGTCCGCCAGTTCTCAGCTGCGGACAACGCATCAGCCATTTGTCTCTCCTGCAAAAGATAAATTACAATGAAAACGTATACTGAAAAGCAAAACTCCTAACATCCTGAAAAAGGTCAACCAAACCCCAATTCACACGACAAATCTGAATATTGGCCAGCTGTTTTGAATTATTTTTCCTAGTTAGTTATTTTGATCCTTTTAAATATCAATTTCCAATAACAGCCAGGGCCGACTTCAAGGTTCTTTTATTAACATTTAAGTCACTAAAGATATGGGCTCCTTTGTACTCGTCTGAGCTCCTCCTTCCATACTTCCCTGCACGCCCCCTCCGCTCTGCTGATACTGGTCTTTTGGTTATTCCACCCACCAAAAGATCAGCCGGTAAGAGAGCATTTGTTTCTCGTGCCCCGTTTTTGTGGAATAGCCTACCCAGACATATAAGAGATGCATTCAAATCTATGTTAAAGACATTTTTATTCTCAAAGCACTATGGAAGTAACCTGCTGTCCTCATTCACCATTTAAGTCAACTTTGCTGTAACTTTCCTCCCACTATTCACTCAATTCTGTTTTGTCCGTATCACTCTGCTTATCAATGTACTGTTTTTGTCTGTATCACTCTGTACGTATCACTCTGCTTTATCAATGTATTTTTGTTATTATCCAGAATTGTTATGTGATCATTTCAATGGAATGTATTGATGTCTTCAGAAGTGCTCTCAGACCATTTCGATGGTGAGACTGCACTTTAAACAATAAATTGATTGATTGATTGATTGATTTGATTTAAAAGGAAATTTTTTAACTGCCAATACAAACTTGGCTGGGGCGGGGTATGCTGCCAAATTGTAGATACAGTTTACATTTTAACTAGCTTTCCTTCACAAACTCTTCTCGGTTAATTTCCAACAGTTTTTCGACTCCTTGTCCTTTCTCTGCAGCAGTTTGCGGAACCCAACGCTAAAGGCGTTCCCTGGGTGAATCCGGACAGGTGGAGCTGGGGCCTACGGGGTCCTACCATATCAAACAGCTGGCTGCTGAGCTGCTCGGCCGTGTTTTCGCTGCGCTCGGCCCGCTGTTTCTGGACCCGCGTGGCTCTCTTCAGCGCCTCGCGGTCCACCCCCGCCTGCTGTCTCAGCGCGGCCAGCTGATCCGTGAGGTGCTCCATCTCGCCCTTCTGCTGATTGGCTGCTTGGTCCAGGTTCTGCCGTGAGGAGGAAAAGGGGAGGGACTTGAGGTGTGCACTCTGTGGTAGGAGATTGGTGAGTGTGGGTTTGGATAAACTTTCTATGTTACCATATTTTATAGTTGTTGTATAAGCTATTTAATGTATATTTTTGTGTAAATATATCCATATTTTTCTATATTTCTATATATTTCTATTGCCTTGTATTGGCTATTGTGTTTAAATATTTTAGACTACTTAATTTTCTATTTTCTATCATTATTATTCTATCATAAAGCAATGCATATTGTGATGGTAATCCCTCAGGATTAATAAAGTACAGAATCTATGAGTTTGCAGGCTTCAGTGAAAAGTTTGTTCACAGCTCGACGCAAATACAAACACAAGAAACCACATTGACGGTACTGTGAGAAAGGAGAGACGTCTACTCGAACAAGAGGAAAATCATAAGGAATTAAACCATAACTCACTTTGATCTGCACAGCGAGGCGGTTATTCTCTGCTTCTTTGCTGCGAAGCTGTCCTTGCAAATGGGCCCGTGTTGACTCCAAGGCCCTGGTCAACTCTCCTGAGGTTTTGGCGGTATCCTGCACTCAAGTAGTGGGGAAAATATAGGAAATACGGTTTAAAATACATTGATCACAATATCGTATTCAATTGAAGACATGATCAACTGTTATGTTAACATAAGCATGTTTGAATGTCACCTTTTCTGTATCGAAAAGTATCGAAAGCTGATCAAGTTCCTTCTCTTTGTCTTGGAGCTTTATTACAAGATGCTATACAAAGAAAAAACAAAATAGATGAGGTTGTATTTAAAAATACAATTATTTTAAAAGCATGAGCAACACTGACATATCATAACAATGTTGTAGGGTAAAGGACAGTATACATATTGGAATAAAAAGATCACAGAAAAACATAGATAGACCGTGTGGGTACATTTGGAATCATAACTTGGAATTTCAGGAAAATCTCTTCAGTCGATCAGAAGAGTACATTTTGCGAAATGAAAGTGTCATAACTGACCGCATTCTCTGCCTCAGCATCAGTCAGTCTCTTCAATAGCGAGTCCTTCTGCTCCTCCAGTCGCATCGACTCCAGCTGTCCAAAAACACATTGGGACCACAAACAACTTCACACATGAAGGCATGATCCAACAACATCCACAGTTATGCTGCTCTACGCTATATTTCCTTCCAGAGTTATGGGGCACTATGACACTTTATCCTACTTGCAGAATTGCTAGAGGAATCAAAATAAGAGGGTTCAATTTATTTATTATTGTTTATCAGTTGTAGCCAAGTGCATAAGTAGTGCCCCCCATTTTCCTGGAGTACACTATCAAACAATTGACATACCATAGAATGGAATTGCCAGACCTCTACATTACAAAAATCTATACAAATCCTTTCTGGAAGTTACATCTACAACTTTGCATAATTGATCAATGGATCGATGAATTGTTATACTGGATGGCGTATCAAGGTTCATGGAAACCTTGCCCTGTGCTTTGAATCATTGAATCATCATAGATATACAGTACATGCATATCAAAAAAGAGCATGGTGTTTAGAGAGGGAATCCATTCCAAGTGAACGATTACCCCTATAGCCACTTACCGACCAGGAATTTTTCAGTTCCAGGCTTTTTTTTTGGCTCCCCTTGTCGTCGCGTACGCACCACAGGGAAGTCCGAGAAGCTTATCAACGGAGCGTCGACGAGCTACGAGCGGCTCAGAAAAGTACCACCTCTGCTGGAGGACTTTTTGAGCCACTGTAAGAGTCCTGAGGGGCGGATCCTGGGCAGATCCTCTCTCCAAACCGCACTCACAAAACCTCATAGCGCGAAAAGTACGCCTGGTCGGTACGCGGCTAATGTATCTGAATTGTGGCTAACCGTCATTTTGCGTGATCCATTATCGTGGTGATGTTTTTGAAAACACGTCAAAACTGTATTCCCTGTTGTAACCCCTTCATTTCCTATCTTTCTTCGTGTGTGCTCAGTTAACAAAAGGCGATAAAGAATAAGAACGAAGACGAGGATGATCAATATAGAGCCTTGAACAAAAAGATTAAAGGACACAGAGATCCCTCACTTCAGAAGTCCCTCCTTCTCCCTCTTCTTAAACCTCTGTAACTCAAACGGATATCGCTCCCTCCGAGGCATTCCCCCCCTTTTCCAGGCATTCCGTCGGGAGATGAGAACACCTGGGAACGAGGTGGGATGGTATAGGGGAGTCCTCCGATTGCACACCATGGAGGCATTATGAGAACGATGCAAACCGATGGACAAGTGGTGTTGGGGTTCGGGCCCTACTTATCCACAAGTTTCCTGGGGTGGTTTCTGGGAAAACTTTTGTGGGCCACACTTCCGGCCGCCCACTACGCCTGAAGACTGAATGACTTTAGCTGATCAGCAGTCAGGCTAATCACATCACTGTATATAGTCACTCTGTCGCTGAATACAATTATGGCTTTAAAAAGCTCGGGAACAACGTGTGCCGTTCGAGGATGTACTTACCACCGGACAAAACTAAAGATGTAACAAAACAAACACATTGTAATGAATGAATGAATACAGGCGGCGATCGTTTACATCAATCTCGTAGTAACTGGAAGTGAAGCCCACAATTCGTGCAAAGCACCACGGGCGGTGGAAACTTGTGGATACAGGACAGCTGGTGCTGAGCAGAGAGCCTACCTGGCTACAGTGCTGATCCAGGAGCAGCTGGCGGAGTGTGTGGTTGGTGGCCTCAAAGGTCTCCAGCTTCTGCAGGAGAAGATCCTTCTGATGGGCCCACATGGCCGACTCCGTGCCCGACAGCTTCTTCCCCTTCTGCACACAGCAGACAAGGACGTTTTGTATAGATGTGAGGCCCGTTATAAACTCTGATACACACATGGACAAAACACTTGAGCAAAATTCAAGTCTATATTTTTCCATAAGTGCAACATTTATATTGACAGTCTATTACACATTTGGGAACGATAGTTGCGATAGTGAGTTATTTTAGCGGTCTGGAAAGGAATATTTGTAAGGACTATTACAAATTTTAAATATGTAAAGCAACACATTGAGTCATGTTCAGTCCTGTTCAGCTTTTAATATGAAAAGTCACTTTTTGATCTACTTGGGGACTTAAACTTTTTAAAATAAACTTGATCTTAGCATAACTTAATGTTTAAGGTTCTATACTTCAATACTTTTTTTCCAGTTAATAAAATGGGGATAAAACATTGGTCACAGTCTACCAAAGGATTTCAGATTCTGGAAGGGGTAACCAACAATTAAAAAAACATTAAATATATTGTGACGTCCCGAGGCCGCCACGGGTGTTGAGAGGCGTAGTGGTAGACGGCGTATACCACCGCCGTCCACCGGCCGGTGCCAGGGAACGTCCCTGGCAGGGCGTAAGGAGAAACCCCTATGCTCTGAGTGGGGACAGGTGAGCCACCTGGATAAAAGACGCGAGACTCCTCACAGAAGAAAAAGAGTAGCGAGAGCGAGAGCGCCAGAGCGCCAGCAGGAGATCCTGTCCAAGAGGAGCCTGCACGGGGAGATCCCCAAACCGGTTCAGGACGGGATCCAGATGGTCCGGGACCAGTGAGGACCCGACCCTTCCACAGCTCCAGACCCAGGAAGGGAGTATGCGGAGAGCACCGACGAGCAGACAGAGAGGAGGACAACGACGCGACGGACCACCGAGCGATCCCCTACCCACGCCCCGAGTTCGGAACCAGGCGAGGTTCCGACGATTGCCTGGCTCATGGAGACCGGAGGTTTCAGTTTGACTTTTTGTTATTCCTTTAAGTGTTGAATAAAAGCCTGGAAAGGCATTCAACCCTGTTCAACGTGTGGTCTCTACTCGGGTCTCGGGACATACGGGGAATCGGGTCGCCACAATATACAGAATATCTTTGTTTGATTTGGTCCCATTATGACCCATTTCTGTGTTGATTAAAATGTATCCAACTTTCACATTTCCTGAGGTTTCACACATCCGGATAACAGAGTAACAACACCATCCCTCCCGTTGCCGTGGATACTCACACTCCCGGAACAAGCCCCCAGCTCGGTGACAGACTCTCGGAGGGCTGACACCTGCTGGGCCGCGGCCTCCCCGTCCACCTCTGCCTCCATTAGTTTCTGCAGGAGTGTGTCTCGGCCCTGGTGGGCGTTGGGGTCCCTGTCCGACCTGAAGACAGACAGCGGTGGTGGAACATGAACTCAGGGATTTAAACCCCTATGTCAAGGTTAAGAAATAACCTCAGGATGTCATAATCATTCAAGTACTTCATATAAGAAATACTTGTCTGAATAATTATAATAATAATAAAAGGTGAATAAAATACAATGAAATAAATACTTTCGTCTCAAACTACACTAAATGATGTAACATCAGTTTCAACACTGAGCTATTGTTGAAACGGCTGGTACAGGCTGTCCCAGAATTATTTTGGCAATATTAGGCTTGTCTCTTTGTGAGCTGGTGACACGTCATAGTTTTTTGTAGTGGCGCTACTATTCCCACCCTGTTAGTTGTTATTGCTTGTTTGCTTACACCTCCTTATTGTTAAATGTAGCTGTTGATTGAGCTTTGGCTTGGGCTGTTCTTGTCTTTTCTAAGCCGTTTGTATGCTTGGGTGTGAGAGTGTGAGTTTGAGTGAGATTGAGAGAGAGGATGTGTTTGTGTGTGTGTGCATGTCTGTGTGCGTGTGTGTGTGTGAAACACTTGATGGGGGAGGGATTCTATGTACCATCTACAATACTTGAAGAACAAATTGGGAATATTTTGAATAATACTTTAAAAAAATGTTTTTTAGGGCGCACTCACACTAGGCAAAGTTGCCCTGTACCGTACTCAAGGTACGATTGCCTGCCCCCCACTGTGCCACTGGCCTGTGCTCACACTAGGCATCAATCTCAACTGGGCCTGAGTAGGGTTGCCTCTCATCCAGCTCAGGTTAAGTATCCGCTCATTAGCACGTGTCAACCACTCATTAGCATCTGTACCGTGGCCTGAGCACACCTCTCCGTGGTGTACTGAGGCCACAGAATTGAATTGAGTATGGATGGCGTGCTCACACTAGCCAAACGATCTAGACTTTAGGGGGCAAACATACTCTGGCACAGTACAGATGGCCTTAGTGTGAGTGCGCCCTTAAAGGGTAATTTATTCATCCAATTTTCTCAGCATTCATATTTACACAATTACACTTATTTGGTTATTTCATTATAATTTTCTATGCTTACATAGATTTTATTCTACAATTGGAGCTAATGACCCATTTTTTCAACAATGTGTTTCTGATTCCAATTGATCACTGGTATCACTGGTATATATACTGTAATCCATCCATGTATCCAGCGTACCTCCTGGCCCCCTCCCCCATGATGATCTCCATGGAGCGGCGGAGGCGGGAGTTCTCGCTCTCCGTGACCTCCAGCTCCTTGGCCACCCCGGCCAGCTCCTCCTCCTTCTCGGCGATGAGGCGCTGGGAGACTCTCAGCTCCTGCTCCTTCTTCCGCAGCTCCACCTATGGGCCGCACGCACGCACACGCACACGCACACGCACACGCACACGCACACACACACACACACACACGGCTATTTAGATGCAGTGAAAGCGCATGGTTAAGTGAACGTCATTTTGTGGTACCTATTTGACTTTATTTGTTTTTTTATTGTTTTTTTGGCCTAAAAAAACAGAGGCTTGGTTTTTAAAAATATTCAAATGAATGGGTGAACAAAATTACTTGAAGCTTGAAGTACTGACCTCACTTTTCAAGGTGCCAACCTCCGTCATCAAACTGTCAATCTTCTGCTCGTATTGACTGATTCGTCCATGGAGCACCTCTTCTTCCTCAGATGACAGATCGCCCAATCGTAGCACAGAGTGTGAGGACTCAGGCTGAGGGAGCGTACCGATCTCCAGGCGATGAGTGGGGCCCTGCAGCAAAACTCATCTTTACTTATCATGCATCCCAAGCAGTACATCCAAGCGACCTTGGGTTTGAGAAAGGCGCTATATAAATGTCACTTATTATTATATTATTATTTATCCACTTCAGCCCTGAGCCAGGTCATTCAAAAATGAATTGTGTGATTGGATAAGGAAATATTTGGCTTTGACATGGAAATAAACATTTGACCTTTCTGCAATGAAAATGTTGTAAATAAAGTAAATGTTGTGCCAATGTTGGATGTATATATATGTATATATATCATTGTTATACAGTTATGACTGTAAAGATGTCCAGATGCCTTTTTTACAGACAACATGGCATCAAAATCTACTAAATGTCAATTTATTTAAAATATTTTGTTCACAACATACAGGAGTAGACCACAGAACATTTAGTAATTGTCAACACACACATTACCTCCCATTTGTACGATGAATCCCTTGCAAGGCAAGACTTTCCTGGTGGTATCCATGGCACCCGCGTTACTGCCTTAGCCATTGGATGTAAGTTTCCTTTTGGGTCATTTTTAGTCTTTCCCTTTTGAAAACAAAGATTGTGCCATCACTTCAATACATACATATGATGACACAGAGACGGAGAGAACAGTTTCCAGGCCCTGACCTGTGGGTTCCGGAGGGGTCTTGGTCTTTGGGAGCTCTTCATATGTACTGTTGGCGTGCTTTCATCGATATGTACATGACGAGGTGTTGAACTTGAAAAGGTCCTCATTGTTTTTTTCTTAGTATGTTTAAAAGGGGGAAAAGAAGATAGCCTACCTGTATTATTTAATTCCTGAGTTAAATCTCTTAATTTTC
>OMLJ01048579.1:0-12505 GCA_900302595.1 Gadiculus argenteus | reverse complement strand
TAGCTGTTTCAGTGTCTGTTTTGGTCTGTCGGTCCACAGGAAGAAGGCGGACCGGAGCAAGAGGTTCTTCACGGACCTGCAGGCCAAGGAGCACATCCCCACCATGATCAACCCCAAGCCCTGCGGACACCTGTGCTGCTGCGTCATGAAAGGCTGCGAGCGGGTGGGTAGCAACCCAACAGTTGGGAGCCCTGCCGCACTGGCACCTCACTGTGCTGCTACAGTATGTACCAGCCTGGCTTTAGGATAGCCCTGGTTGACTCTGCACTGATTACGGATCGGTCACTATTTCTTTGACTGAGAAAGAAGGATCTTCTGGAACTGAGATGGCCTCCTTCTCGCAAATGTTCAGGGTAAAGGTTTGCGTTCCGTCCCGTAGGAAGAGGCCGTGAGCTATTACACCAACCTGGAGGCCAAGCTGAGGGAGGAGTACCGGAGGGAGCGAGACAAGGTCAACAGCAAACCGCTGGGGATGGCCTTCGTCACCTTCCAGAACGAGGCCATGACCGCTGTGTAAGTGTGTGTGAGTGAGACATTACTATCCCCCTCCCCCCCCTCCCAAACTGCCTCAATCTGCCGTAGGTAGAACCGCTACAGCTGGACTCTTTGATCTCTTTATTCAGAATCCTGAAGGACTTCAACGCCTGCCAGTGCCAGGGCTGCCAGTGTCGACAGGAACCCAAATCGTCCACCTTCAGCAGCTCGCTGCACACCTACAACTGGACCGTCAACTACGCCCCGGACCCCCAGAACGTCCTCTGGTGAGGACGCCCTCACATTCAGTGTGATGCTTCACAAGCACTGAGCCACACCCTTAAGTTTGAGTCTTCACGTTCACTATAATGGAACCACACCTTAAATTTGAGTCTTCACGTTCACTATAATGGAGCCACACCTTAAGTGTGAGCCTTCACTAGCATGGAGCCATGCCTTAAGTGTGAGCCTTCACTAGCATGGAAGGCTCACACTTTTATGACTCACTGAGGTCATTAAAGATCCCAGGGCACTTATCGCAAAGAGTAGGGGATTCCCCGGTGTCCTGGCTGAAACTCCCCCAACCAGGCTCATTCAATCTGGCCCCTTAATCTGGCCCCCTGTATAATTGGCTGATTCATTCATTTCCTCAATTTCCTCGCTTTCCACCTCAAGCTGGTGTGTGTGGTGAGCGTTCTCGCGCAGATTAGCCGCCGTGCATCACCCAAGTGGGTGCTACACATTGGTGGTGGTGAGTGAGGTCCCCGCTTCCACTGTAAAACGTCTTTGAGTGTCCAGAAAAGCGCTATATACATTCAATCTATTATTATTCACTGGCATGGGGCCACTCCATAAGTGTGAGCCTTCACTAGCACGGAGCCACTCCTTAAATGTGTTTGCTATGCCGTCTTTCCACTGGTAGTACCAGTTCATCTCGCCACGGCTTATTCTGGCTCTAGTTGGTTTGGTTTCAGACGTGTTGCGTTTCCATCTAGAATTAGTATCTCTTCAACGTGGGCGAGGTCGTTATCAGTGACGTACTTATCCACGCGACACATCAACTGGGCTGCCTGTGGGCTACGCATAGTAATCACTATGTCGACTGAACGCAGATGCTAGTTTTTAAAGGTAGCGGGTGTCAGGCTCGGACGTCGCGTTCATCACGGGTCGTCGAGTGGCGTCACTCTCTGTCCAATCGGTGGCCGGCTGCCAGCTTACGTCACACAAAAGTATCGGCTCAGCTCGGTTGGAACTTATACGGAGGTGATACTAAAAAAGGACCACTTTAGCAGGTACCAGATTTCGGTAATGGAAACGCAAAAAAGGCGAGCTAAGGCGAGGCGAGCTGGTACCGTCGGTGGAAAGACTGCATTAGATACTTAACTAGCATCTTATCCCAGACGGGAAAGTCAGGGGCAACAGCAGCAAGTACAGTACGTAAACCACAGGACTAATGGTCTAATCAGAACATTGTATTGCGGGTGTTTGGGATCTGCGGGGGGCCAGCGGTGTCTCTGGGGTCCGACCTAACTCCTCCCCATGACCCTCCTGTCCACAGGGAGCATCTTTCAGTGGGCGGGGTCACCTGGTGGGTGCGCTGCTTCATCATCAACGTTGTCCTGTTCATCCTCCTCTTCTTCCTCACCACGCCGGCCATCATCATCTCCACCATGGACAAGTTCAACGTCACCAAGCCAGTCGAGTACCTCAACGTGAGCGGCAAAGCTTTGTTCCACTCCTCTGGGGAAACCAGTGCGGTAATCAGTGGAGGCTTCTCCAGTGAGGAGAGGGAGGAAGATCCTCCTTAACATTGTTGAGAATAAAAAATGTAGATTGCCCAGACTAGTGTAATGAATTAATTCCCTTGAATATGACTACTTGAATGCCTTTTGTAATGTTCATGTAATGTTTGTTTCTCTGGGTAACGGGACATTAGCGCCCCCCTATCGCCTATTGACAATTACTTCAGGGAGGAACGTCCTCCCTCAACCTACGCACACAATCATTAAGTTCTCTGAAAGTACTGGCGGCCGGTGAAATGAGAGGCGGTCAACGAGAGAGAGGAGGAACGACCTCCTGTGAGTGGGCGGGACTAGCTCAGGAATCTTATTTTTCGCCAATAGGCCAAAAATAAGGAGTACTGGCAGCACTATGAACCAATCAGCAGGAGCCCTGGCTGTGGAAGGAGGGAGGGGTTATCCCCTCCAGTCTAGGCTACGAGAACCACTGGGGTAGCGTCTCGCTGTCGCGATGGACGGACAGACCATTTTGTTACCCCGCTTGCCCACTGCATCCGTCCGTCAACGGATCTCCTTGACTTTGCATGGGGCGATCCCGAAATGCATTGTGGGTCCGTTCCGTCGGCTCAGTCTCTTGCGTTCAGAAGTTGAGAAAATGTCAACTTTTCAGGCTGCGACGGATCCGTCAGCCAATCAGATCGCGTTATCTGGGTCCAATTCCACTGAAGGCATTTCCCCCCTCCGACAGACACGCCTCCCGTCGTCCTTTGACGGACAGATGCAGTGGGCGAGCGGCGTAACTCTGACCGTTCTGGTTGATGTTGTTAAAGGATGTTAGTGAATGATTCAGAGTATGGTGCATTTTTAATGGAATCATAAAACACTTAAAACACTAACTGAAAATAGACCTATCATAAAACGCATAAAACACTAACTGAAAATAAACATATCCAAGTTACAACCGATGGCCTCAGTCATTGAGGGTAAAAATAGGTCCAGAATTTTTATTTGGTTTTAAAAATCAAGAGTAGGCCTGATTTGACTAATTGTCTTTGCATCCTTTCCTTCATGTAGTCCAGACATGCTGCCCACCAGCTTTTAAAGTACAATACTGCCACTGGTGGATCTGTATACATTTTATTCACATTCACAATTATCCCTCCCTGCTAGATTGTAGTTCACCAAAACACCCTGAAACAACTTGCGTCTCACATACTTATTCCACCATCCACCACTGCAAGCAGGCCAATGGCAACCAATGCGTGCAGTCCTTCCTCCCTCACTTTAAAAACCACCAGCCGCCACTGGCGGTAATATACTCCACTGGGGAGAGTGGTCCCACATGTCCATCATGTTTTAAGGGTGTCTGTTCTTCTCCACCTGTTTCCAGAATCCAATCGTCACCCAGTTCTTCCCCACCCTCCTGCTGTGGTCTTTCTCCGCCCTGCTCCCCACCATCGTGTACTACTCTGCCTTCCTGGAGGCCCATTGGACTCGGTAGTTCCCCAGTTCTAGTCTCTATATGTACCCGTTTCATCCTTCCTGGTTCTAATGTGCATTTCCCTTAACATGTGTCTTGTGCGTTGTCACCCCCACCCCCACCCAGGTCCGGAGAGAATCGCACCACCATGCACAAGTGTTACACCTTCCTGATCTTCATGGTCCTGCTGCTGCCCTCTCTTGGACTCAGCAGGTACTCCACACATACAGTGTCCAAACTCTGGCTTTTCAAAATAAGATCCTGAAGTGTTTTCCGTCGGTGTGGTCGATGAGTCTGTTGTTTTTTTTATATAGTACTTGAAATGATTATAATCATCCCGGGTGAGGTGACACGCTGTTGTTCTTTCCCTGCAGCCTGGATGTGTTCTTCCGCTGGCTGTTTGACAAGAGGTTCTTGGCCCAAGCCGCTGTGCGATTCGAGTAAGTAAAGGAAGGCTCCGGAGGCAATTGCGAAATTAGTTTGCTGCCGGAAGAACTGTTGTCGGCTCAGTGCGCCGGGGGAAACGGGTTTGTTTGCTCTGTTAATCATTGTTTCAGCTGGTTATTTCCACTTATGGTGATGGCTGACAGATGGCCATATGTGTACATTCCTCAGGAATTAGCTTGTGACTCTGCGCCGTCTCCAGCTGAGTCAGTTGAGAGGCAACCTTGTTTGCCTTGAGGCCTAATTGACACAGCCCTTATCACGTTCACGGTACAAAGGGGCCACTGTTTGCTGCGGTTCCCTTTTTGATTGACGGTTAACGTTTATGGCTTGATCAGCGGTTATAAACCGTGCGGTAGGAACCATTAGGCCCGTGTTTTATCAACACCTCTTTACCTGGAGGGATTGACACAAACCTATAGGTGACCTTGAGCACGCGAGTGCACCTTTTCACCCTCGGGCCGACGTCTTGTCTGTGTCAACATTCTCCCCCCCCCAGGTGCGTGTTCCTTCCAGACAACGGGGCCTTCTTCGTGAACTACGTCATAGCCTCGGCGTTCATCGGAAACGCCATGGACCTCCTCCGGATCCCCGGCCTGCTGCTGTACATGATCCGTCTGTGTCTGGCGCGCTCCGTCGCCGAGCGCAGGAACGTCAAGAGGGTAAGGCGTCGGGACCGCGCCCGTCTGTCCGTCACGTGGCTCACGGCAGGAATCGAAAAGAAAAGAAACAAAAAAAGCCTCCAAAAAGCCTTGAAACCAAGTTATCGGACTTCAGATGTCAGCACAACCTTCAGAGACTTTGTATACAGTACAACGATAAAGGCTTTCACTCAACTCAACTTTATTTATAAAGCACTTTAAAACAACCACAGCTGAAACAAGGTGCTGTACACAAATAAATAAAACTCACAGGAACACAAAGAAATTACTCAAATAAATACTAAAATAATTTATTATTATTATTATAGTTTTTAAAACTAATTAAAAACAATAATACAACTAAAAACAAACCATAAAACACTAAAATAGGAGCAGAGTCTCATGCATGGTTGAAAGCCAAGGAATACAAATCGGTTTTAAGACGAGTTTTAAAAACTCAGTTTCACTCAGTACAGAGTAATTGGAGACAGCGTAATGTGCTTATTAGGGCCTGGATGTTTAGATAAATCTGTCTCCAAACGTTTCCCATCTGCGTTATCTACTCTGCCTCTTATGCAGGCAGGCTAGCTCCACTCGCTATCAGTTGAAAAGTTGACTCACTCAGAGGAAGATACTGTATAAGGTCAGATAATGGGTCACTGACTAGCTCATATATAAGATAGGAGCTGGTGGCGTGTGACTACATACCTTCAATCGATTTTAGTTCAAGAACACTTGAGAGAATGGGTTTGATTGGCCTCCTTCAGCATTCTGCATAGATTTCCCTGCAGAATATATTACAGACCAGGTTAAAGTGGTCTGTAACGAGATGGGAGCAAATCACGCTCAACTTAACACTCATTAAAACGGCATTAGGCTTAGCAGTCAAACATTCTTCCTGGCTGATATTACGATAATGTTTACCGTAAAAAGAGGTGGCGCCATAAAGAGCATGTTGTAAATCATTTTACTATTAGCGTTTACAGTTCCCTAGTGTCAAAGAATATCAGTTATCTCCAGTCACCGAGTTTTATGACTGAGCTCAAGTGTTATCGAATATAAATTGACACAATAGGAAACTTTATAAAAAAAACACATGGACCAAATCAATGCTGACGCAGTAAATCTATTTTGATCAGCTTTTTGCTGTGGCTGTCAACTACACGCCATTGGTGACGAACACTATCAGCCATCAGACGGGAACGCGGCTTTCATTAACGAAGTGCCTCGCTTGTGTCCACAGCACCAGGCCTTCGAGTTCCAGTTCGGCGCCGCCTACGCCTGGATGATGTGCGTCTTCACGGTGGTCATGACCTACAGCATCACCTGCCCCATCATCGTCCCTTTCGGTCAGTATAAGAAACCGCCACCATGTTTAAAAGCGGTTTCTAGCGCAGCCAAGTGGCACACAGAGGTACTGTTTGAGTTAACGTTTGACTCGTGTCCCCTTCCCCCCTCCTCGCTCAGGGCTGATGTACATGCTGCTCAAGCACCTGGCGGACAGGTACAACATGTACTACGCCTACCTGCCCTCCAAGCTGGACAAGAAGATCCACTCTGGGGCCGTCAACCAGGTGGTGGCCGCCCCCATCCTCTGTCTGTTCTGGCTGCTCTTCTTCTCCACCGTGCGCACAGGTGAGGGCTCCCCCTGCAGGCCGCTAGTGTACCTCACGTGTCTCAAGCAAAGGGATGGAAAGAACTCCCTTAAAACTAGTCTTAAAACCCATTTTTATTCCTTGGCTTTCAACCATGCATGAGACTCTGCTACTGTTTTAGTGTTTTATGGTTTGTTTTTAGTTGTTTTATTGTTTTAAAAACAATAAACAATTATTTTAGTATTTCTTTTAGTAATTTG
Organism: Gadiculus argenteus; assembly: GCA_900302595.1. NCBI lineage: Eukaryota > Metazoa > Chordata > Actinopteri > Gadiformes > Gadidae > Gadiculus > Gadiculus argenteus. The sequence goes on along the minus strand of OMLJ01048579.1, from coordinate 5,872 downwards.
TTTGTGTTCCTGTGTTTTATTTATTTGTGTACAGCACCTTGTTTCAGCTGTGGTTGTTTTAAAGTGCTTTATAAATAAAGTTGAGTTGAGTTGAGAAACGGGATTGGTTTGAATTTCAAACGTTAACATTAAGTGCCTCTCCTCTTCTTCTCCTCCCCCCCGTACAGGATTCACCGCGGCGACGTCCATGTTCACGTTCGTGGTCCTGATCATCACAATCATCATCTGCCTCTCTCACGTCTGCTTCGGACACTTTAAGTACCTCAGTGCTCACAACTACAAAGTAAGGTTCTCTTTGAAGGGTCAACTCGTTCCACAGCCGAGAGAAAGAGCACCCTCCTCACGTCGGCTGTTTTTGTCTGTCCCCAGATCGACGCCGTGGATGTGGACGGGGTGGAGAACGGGATTCCCGCGCGTACCGCAGCCACCGGCAAATCGACCGTAATTTATATTTTTTATGTATTTCTAACGTACGTTTGAGGTAGCAACAGAGGCCTGTGTGTAGCGCTACTGCGGCGAGGGTGACTGACCTGGTCTTCTCCGTATCTCCTACTCCTCCAGCAGATGTACATCGCCCAGGTACTGCAGGACCCCAACACGGACGAGGTGGGCTCCGCCAGCGAGGACGACGGCCAGGGCTCCTCGCAGGACGAGGAGATCATCAATGTGACCAACGGCCTCAACGAGGACTTCCAGTCCGGCGAGGACAGCCTGATCGAGAACGAAGTGAGGCACTGATCCGCCAGAGAGGGGGGGACACAAAGAGAGAGAGACCGACGGCGCGCACTGAAGATGTGTGGATCTTAGTCGAGAACCGGGAACCCGGACCGGTTCTCCCGCCGGATGGGTGGCGTCTCGTCCTCCTCCCACCGGAGGAACTCGACACTAACGTAGGCAATACTTTTCTCTAAAGAATTACTAAGAACCACGGGGAACTGTTGCTCAATAGGAGGAAGAACTCGCTTTGAACCGCGCAAGACACAACCTCATCCAGACATCCATCCGCTTAACCACGGAGGGGAGATCCGCTTTTACAGAAAGGACCGCTACGACCCTCTTTCCTTGTCGAGGATTAACACCACACTCTCATGCAGCAAGAAAACACTGATGCATCAATGGATTTGTCTTTTTTTTCTGTTTGTTTTATTGTTTATTCTTAATATTTTTTTGGAGCGTTTATTGCACTTGAAAAGAGTAGGAGGGGCCTCCGAGCTGACGCCTCGCTCCGCCCCCGGAGCCCTGGCACGGTTGTCCCCTCATCTCTGAGTATTAGTTTGTTATTTGTAGGCATGCCTTCCAAGTTGTGCGGACAGAGGGATTTCCCCCATCCCCGTAATCCTTTGCCCCGTCCCCCGTCCCCCTAGTGTCTGCACTCGATACTGCAGCTGCGTAAGCAGCTTATGAGGGAGAACAAGAGGGAGAGAAATGCCGTCATAGAGTTCTTCTCCTTATCATGGTGGGCTAGATGACCTCCCCTTGCTCCTTAAAATAAATAAACCCTTGACTAACACTCTTTTTGCTTTGGAAAGTAACATGAAGCTACACGGTTCGGGATGGCCTTCTCAAAGTCATTTTCATTTCTCTAGGCGCGGTAATTTAATCGCTAACAGGAAATCACGAGCCACACTTTATGACTGGACTGGTTATGGCTTCCATCTCAGCACACTTATGCCTTGACACTGGTCCTTTTCCCCCTGTTCGATTTTCCCCTGTGGGCCTTCGCTCAGACCGCTGCTGCTCTGGTACTGGGTGTCCTGGAGTGGGATAGCGTAACAGTGTCCTTAATGGGCTCAGCCAGGAGGATAAGCTCCTCGTATCTACCACACTGGTCTCTTATCTGGTCCATCGGACGCAGCGATCGGCCCGCTAAAATCTTGCGGCTGTTTGTGGTTTTGTTTTTTTTTATGTTCGCCCGTCCCTCCCACCCCTTTTTGTCTAGACGTTTACATCGTGTTTCTAAGGTTCTCACGGCCTGTCGGAGGGGGCCTGTTTTGTGAATAAGCTGACCGAGTGACCGCAAGGTCACCGCTAGGGGCTCTACCAGCGTTGAGGATTATAGTTTTGTCCTTGTGTCCCACGGATGAGTTTAATGATATGATACCCTATGTCCTGTCAAATGTGTCTCAAGTGTTTAAGAACGAAGGCGATCATTGAGTTTGGGCCGGGTGTCACGTTGTTTTCAACTCGGGGTGTTTGGCGTACAGGAGATCAATCTATAGTGAATCTCAATCTTAGCCCATTGGATCTAGGGGGGGGGGCTAGGGTGTCTCCTCATTCCACCCATGGAAAGACCTCCTTTATTTGATTGTTGCCCTGTCCATTGAAAGCTAACCTGTCCTCTCTGTCGGTCGCTAGTGTTGCCCTGTTCTCAAGCGAGCGTGTCACAAGGATGCATTCCAAAGGCCAGAACTTAAAAACCCTTTGTGGTAGAATACTGTAGTTCGAATTCTTTCCACAGCAGGTATGCTGTGTGAAACTGACGTGTGTATTATTAACCCGTGTCCTTTTTGGCAGTGCCCTCTGTCCTTCAAACATCGGCTAAAGCAGAGGCAAAATAACCCAAACAAATCTATGTAAATCTCTTCACTAGGCCACTAGTCCCTCCTAAGTGCAATGTAGTGCCGGCACAAAGATGAACCAACTCAGGATTTCTCAAGCTTCCTATACAGTTCATGTCACTATTTTTAAAACCGCTGAGAGTATTCCCATTATATGTGGATGGGATCGTTTGTTGAATGAAGGCACATTGTTGCAGACGGCACCTGATGAGATGACGGTGTGCCACTACGGACCACTTGTTAAAGAGACGCTAATGTGATGAAGAATGAATAAGCTGCTCGGAGATCTGTTGTGGGGAAAAACGTGTGTGTTTTGTGTTTTTACTTTCGCTCTTATGATTGACAGAAGGACGTATCGCTGTCGGTGTGATGAAGTTGAACGGTTGTCATTTCTCTATGGGAATATTTCCCTCCCCCCCCCCTATTTCCTTTCTTTAACTGAGTTTGTTCTGGTTCTATCTAGATGGTTTGTTTTCACACCACCGTACCTGGTGCTCTTCTGGTCATGAAAAGGTGATTTTTTTTTTTTTTTTTTTTTTTTTTTTTTTAGGTTTGTTTTTTTATGTCTAGAAATCACTAAATGTTTAACGTCATGGTAACAGACGATGGTCCAGCTTAATACATTGATCATCCCTCACCTCTTCCCTTTCATCACGATTAACACTGAATGTAGTTTCCCCCCCGCCCCCCTTCCCTGGCTTGCGATTTTTTGATTAGTGACTTCAAAAGTAAAAGGTGAAAATGAAGTTGTCATAATGTAACAACAATATGTAGTGGCTTTTGCCGTTGTAGTCACATGTTGTGACATCTTATTAGAAAAGAAAAGTCTTTACCTTATGTATATCATACGATGGATTTATGTCCCAAGTTAAGATATTATTTCATTCTTGTGTTAATGCTTTTTTTTTTTTTTTTGTTGATGGATCCTTTTTCTCAAGCTGACCTCCAATAAAAAGTTATCATCTTATGTGTACAATAACTCAGCAGGGATAGTTAAACAGCGCTTTGTGATTGTGTTTTGCTTTTGTCCTTTTTAAGGAGTCTTTATTGAATGATCCGATTAACTGTAGCTGATGTGTGGGTAGCTTCTTCCCGTTCTTCCCCCAAGGGCTGTGTACAAAAATAGCAATATTTATCTGTTCAATTGACCCACTTCTCTGTACAATAAACAATACTATGTCCGCTACATGCAACTCGTACGCGTTTTTATTCGATCGCGCCAGGTAATGTACGCAGTTGGTGAAGCCTGTAGTTCTCTTGTTTTAACGCTGGGTGATGCTTGAGAGTGATGTTTGATCGGAGTAACCAGAGGGGACAGGAATGGGCAGACTGTGAGGCAGGAGCGTCATCTGGTTCTCCGTGTCGGAGCACACCAGTTATTTGAATGGACGCGTGTTGGTCTGCAGACGCTCTTCTGCACTTCGTGCTCCAGTAATCTAGTATTAAGTCATATCATTACGCTGCCTGCACGGCGGACGGGAACGTGACTATGGACGGGGCAATCGCTATTGTGTGTTTGTCAATTGCCATGTTTTTTGGATGTTTGATAATCGGCTGGATTCCCCTCTTGATAAAACTTTCTGATGTAAGTAAAACTGATTTATTATAGTACTGGTTAATTGGGTTCTGTTTAGTCCTATCTATCTATTGGCAATGTACGACTTCCAGTAGACCTAGTCTATAATGTACACAGTCAATGTTCGAATGCGAGAAATAAGGCTTAATTTCAACTTCTCTGAACGTTTTAATTATTAAAAGACTGAGTCCATAACAACCAGGCTATATCATTACAGCTTGCAACGTATTGCTTTAGTGTTTTGGCAGAGAAAAAAGTGACTGGGAAACTGTTAGTGTTATGCGTCATTTCCTGGAGGAGACATCTGATTATTACCAAAATAGCTCCTGTAATCATTGTAATCACCCCGACTCTCAGCGAAGCCTGCGATTTGTCGCGATCCTGGGAGCAGGGCTCCTGTGTGGGACATCTCTGGCCATCATCATCCCGGAGGGAACCGACGTTCTCCAGGACACATGGAAAGGTGACTGTATCTCTATTCAATTGAATCACATTGAATTGGGAAGTTTTTGCATTAGGCCTACTTAAAAGCAAATTAAAAGGAAAATTGTATCTTTACACCCTTCAAGGCTGACAGCATAATGTAGCTCATACTTATTCTGATGGGAATTTATGTCATCCTCATTCCATTGTGTGTGTTCTTGTATCGTTTTTCCTCCATACAGCCACTGATACTCACCCACACGGTCAAAACAACAGCAATGGGACAAAGGAGGTGTCGTTTGCCAGTGGCGTCCCGTCTAGGTTCTACATCGGCTTATCTCTCGTGGTCGGTTTCATCTTCATGTTTGTGGTGGATCAGCTCAGCCTGTACTTCTCCACGGCGACGAGCGGTAAAACACATTTCACTATTCTTCCACTTTTCGTTGTTGTTCTAACAGCAGATGTCTCACACCTGCATTGTTGTCTGCTCCAGGTTCAGGGTGCGTGCCCAACAACAACGGAATCACTGCGTCCCTGGGGCTAGTGATCCACTCTGCAGGTACAATGGAGCATTAGACTGCATTTCAAGAAATACCAGTCAACTTTCTCCTGTATTGAAACCTAAGATATTCGCTGCCTTAGGTAACACATTATTGGCATAGCCCCTCCCTCCCCAACACCCCCTGAATCCCATGTGACTTAACATGTGATCGCCTTCCTCTTAACTCTCACATGTTTTGGAAGTAATTCCAGTATTGGCCTCATTCTGCTAGTACGACCGTAAGGATTCGAACACAATAGCAAACGCATACAAAGTCGACGCCAGTAGAACAGAAACGCGCGTATTCCCGACTTCCCCTCGTGTGTGTCCAGCCGACGGCGTGGCTCTGGGGGCGGCGGTGGCCTCTCCCGACATGGCGGTGCAGATCATCGTGTTCGTGGCTGTCATCATGCATAAGGTGAGCGCCGTGCCCTGCTCATGGGCATAACCTTACCCCCCCCCCCTATTCAGCGACCGCCAGTTCCCAAAACACGATACAGTAACGTGACTCTTACCTGGTGCCGTCCCGCTCTCAAGGCCCCGGCGGCGTTTGGCATGGTGTCCTTCTTGATCCACACGGGGGTGAGCAAGAGACTGATACAGGGTCACCTGCTGGTCTTCTCTGCCGCCGCTCCTATTTTTGCCATCTGCACCTACTTCATCTTGACAGCGGTGAGGAATGTGCTACATCCTGGCTGACGGTAGGATGAACGGAGAGATTGTTGACAATGCACTTTATTATTGTCAATATTTGACCGGGTGATTTAGTCGGGA
>OMLJ01048578.1:0-10000 GCA_900302595.1 Gadiculus argenteus | reverse complement strand
GAAGGAAGGTGGTGGATTCATTATCACTCTGGATCCTGTTCAACAGGATTACCAACCACATGACGGCCTGAATAAAAGATCAGGCATAATGGATACATTGCGTGACTCTTAAAGCAGGATGGATAGATACTCTTTTTAGTTGATGAGTTACTGATTTATATGATAGTTAAATGGCATAGCTCTCTGATTCTACAGTTCACAAAATGGAACAGCTTACTCTGCAATCTTTGCTTTTTAACCACTGTATTTGGTTTCATTCTACCAATCAACAGTAAAAGCAATACAAAAATAACCTGCACAATGCTAGCCACATGATGCACTTACCTCCTAATCTGGGAGGAAAACAACACACTTGGTTGGATGTGGATTGATTCTATTCTAGTTCTTTAGTCTTTACCTTGATGAGAAATGGGAGGGAGAGCAGGCCCAGCCAGCGGAGTGACAGAGCGTTCCCCAGCACACTTCCATGCATGATAATTGGAATCAGGATGCTGCAGCTCTCTAGCTCTCCTGTTCGTCTTCCTGTCCCCAAAAGCCCCAGTAGGAGCCTTCATGGATTCTCCTCGACTGGATTCCCAGTAATCTGGGCGCCTGGGTGTCGTATGCGTTCTCCCCTAACTCTAAATGGATTTACAGATTAATGCAGTTGAAGTGTCGTTCATCCTGACCGATGGCACCCACGGTAAGGGCCCGCTTTGGAGGTACCCAGCTGAGCCTCAGTTTGATGGCGCTCTCTGATAGAACTGGAGACAGGGTTTTTTTGCAACTCATGAACATCAACTGGTAATCAAGTTGTGATTGCTGGATGGAAATGTTGGATAATACGTTTGGACATAGTTTGAATGTGGGGAAGTTTATATTGTGAAATGGTCTCTTTAAAATACATATGAAACACGTTGAGGAGGAGAAAACCAAAGAAAGCCCACATGAACACAGGCAGAGAATTGACACCTTCTGACTAATAATGACATACGTTGGGTTTGAATGGTGGACCTGTTCTTAAAGAAAAGTGCTAACCACAAAGTAACCCACAATTGAACATATTTTTTTACAATAAAAATTTGAGGACATTCGATAGTATGTAATTGCTATCGATATAAGATCATCTCAATAAAACAATGCTATTCTGAGTGACGCCAGCAGTAGCCCAAGGTTCCCATAGCGGTACTAGCTCCCCCATCTGAAAAATAAAGCCGTTTGAGAAGCACTTCCCTCCGGTGACGGCAGCAGTAAATTCCTACGCGTCAGCAAGTGAGTTTTTCACTTAACACGGATATCAGAGATTAATATATGGTGAATGGTTGACCACAAACAAAAAGTATTACTCATTATTGGTAATTTTTAGAAGTATACCTTAACATAATTCTTATTTTGTCTTACGAATAGTTAACTTGTTTGTCAACAAAACCGAACCTGTATCAGAAAGATCAAACATCTGCTAATATATCAGAACAGCCTCACTCCTTAAGTCAACGCGTATACATGCAACAGTTCATACAGCTTTGTTCATAGAAGGTAGTTGTCATACTATTTGAATAATTATTGAAAAACAAGAGGACATGGTTGGTGGGGTGAGACGGAGCTGATGGGATGGGGGAGACAGCTGCTGTGAAAGGCATTACATTTAGGGCTGGAACATACACACCATGCAGGACTGTCTGTGTCTGCTCCAGTGCACACAGAGGAAATTCATGTAATTTCTTCAGGTGTTTCCCAATGATTGCTATTTTACTCGCCCAGTTCCTACTGGAAGAGGACATAGTTGATTAGGACTATGGTCCTCTGTATGAGGTCACATGACTAGGGCAGGAGGCCTGGGTCCATCCTCTGTATGAGGTCACATGACTAGCGTAGGAGGCCTGGGTCCATCCTCTGTATGAGGTCACATGACTAGGGTAGGAGGCCTGGGTCCATCTTCCTGAGGTCACATGACTAGGCTCAGTTTCAGCTCAACCAGTAAACCATGTGAACACAATTCTGGAAACACAAAACTCTGTTGTTGCAACGGGCCTGGAGCACTCAGTTTCAACCGCATGTACGCGCTATCACTAATTTGCCGTTGTCATGACAACAGGCATTCAAAATATCTCTCATTACTCCAGGAGAGGTTGCCCTGACGGACGGGATGAGACGTGTGTGATGGGGGACGATGACCTCGGCTTTGTCAGATAGTCTGTGCTACCACTCCATTGTTTTAACTGCTTTGTGATTCTCCACCGCCTACAACCCCCCCGTAGCAGCAGAGTCCCCTGCCCCCCCGGTCTGTGTAAAGAGCCACAGCAGGACCGGGATTCAACCTCTCCCCACTCCACGCCTCCTCAACGCCTCTGACTCACAGCCTGGGCTGCATTCATCAGCCCACAGAAGCAGAGCACCATCTCTGTCATGGCTTTGTTTGCGTGTGTTATATTTCCCTTGTCACTTGTGGTTTGCGAGAACGTGTAATGAGACTTGTCAGGGCGGGGCTAACTGAAGAAAAGTTGCAGGGAAACTGGGACAGTCTGGGAAACAACATGCACATTTCTCTGCATGTTGAAAAATGTGCTAATTTCTGTTTCTATTTATTCGTTCTGTATCAGAGTCATACAATTTTGATTGCTACTTTGATTGCAACTCTTTCCTCAGGGGTCACCATTGTTTTTGAAGTTCTGCAACTCCTTGCCTCATCATGAGCTGGAACTCCCCCCCCAGCAGTGATGGATCCTGTCATTTTCAGACTGATCTGCAAAGGGAAACCGGATGTGAACTTGCCAGATCAGTACACAGCTCTCACAAGGCTATCCACTTTTGCCATAGTTTTGTTTTGGCAGAAGTAGTGGCAATTTATTATTGCAGTGGAGGAGTCTAGCTGCATGGGCAGGTTGCTCCCCTCATAGTGAGAAGCGGTGGAGAGGGGGAAGACAAGCGAATCCGTACCCATCTGGAGCTCCATGTCAGGACTGACTACTCCCTATGGAACCACGTTACTGAGCAAGCAATGTATTTCCTCTGATAGTGTGCTTCACTCAAACTGCCTACTCCCACCAACGTGCACAATAATGGCTCACTGGTTTTCATCGGAAGGATGAGGTGGTATAATCTTCCCCTAGTAGAATCCTGGCCTATTAGTTAGCCACTGAGATTCGCATTAGGGGACAGCCCCACGGAGCAGGCATCAGTCACACTCTCGATGTGATGTCAGCTTATGTTCCCAACATCTCAGCTCGCTGCAGATCCTCGTGGGTGTGTGTGGGCTATTACAGTGACATATGCCGAAAATCAGCGTTGCCACCTGTTTCTTTCGGCATCACGGTGTCACATTGTCGATACAGAGTAGCTAAAAAGCGGCTTGGGCTTCTTGGTCTGTCGTGCTGCTGTTTAGTCCCCTATTCTCCAGAATTAACCTACAAGTGAAAGATTAGATCAATCACATTACTGGGTAGAGCCATGTTTTATGCGATCAAATGTAATTATGTGAGGGATGCCAGGGGCAGTGCGCTGGACTGCTAACGTCCAGTGTTTACAAGATGTGGATCAGGTAGTGGCACTGCACGATGATGTCCATGCTATTGCATGCTATTGCTACTGTAGCAAAAAACGTGCTCACACTGAGACTTTTATATAACTTAAACTTAAACTGGGTGCTGAATCCCTCGGGTAGTAATAATATATATGAAGTTGCTTATATTTGTGCTTCCCCTGTTGGAAAAAGGTCACAGGTCACATAGGTGAACAACCTATATAAGGAACACCTAGCACTAAGGGGTGTAATCGTCATTATATGCTGAGGAAGGGTGCACGGCCCGTAACGTCCATTGTTACTATTAATTAAAAAGAATAATATAACTGAGAGTGCTGTCCTTGCTTTCTTCATATATCTAAATAAGACATACCTACCGGGGGTTAGTCTTCGGGGAGTTGGAACACGGGCGGTGTTTAAAAAAGCCTCTCCCTGGAGCTTGCGTAGGCGAGTTTGGTGCACCAGTGTGGAGGAGTGGGAGTTCTTGAGCCTCATGCTTTAAATAGACTCTCTCTCTGTTTCTCTTTCTCTTTCTCTCTGCTGCTTCTGTCGCTCATTCTACCACCTGCCTCTGGATCACAAAGGCTGCCAAATGTATCCAATTCTGGCTGAAGACACGGTTGTGTAAACACAAACGACCTGCTATTTTTAGCCTCTTCACCACAACAACAACAACCCTGGCTCATTTGCAAATTATTGCTCCAGGGGACTCCCACTCCTCTGATCTATGAAACTTTACCAGTATATTGCTGGTTTGCTAATTGTCTGTGTGATGATGCAATGACATGATGGGCAACAAAATGTGTGTTCATGTCTCGATCAAGAATGATGTTATCATGCGTTTAGGGTCGTTGGCCTTAGAATAGTATAGTGTCATCTTATCTTGTGGTTAACCGCATCCTGTTTCTCATCTCATTCGATTGACTGTTTGGCAAAAGAGGGAACATCTTGTTATGACTGCATGCATATGACTGCAATGAATCAAACCCTAAGTCCATTGTTTTCTTTAGATTTTAATAAAAAGTTTTGTATTAACATAACATTTTCTGCTGTCATATGTCTGCACATATTCCCTGTAACATTTATGAGCTTGCCCGCCACTCGACGGGCCTGAAAGGTCACGTTACCATGTTGTGTTTTTAAGTGCGTTGAATAAATGCGGTGCTTCAGCACTTCAGCTCGCAGGAGAGGCTGTCTGTACACAGAGTGCTCGCTATGGTTTATCTCTTACTCTCTCTCTCTTTCTATCTATCTCCCTCTCCCACGCTCTTTCTCCTACAGATTAGCGACTACATCCCCCCACGCGTTTCTCCTCTCCATCAAGACAAATAAGAGGACTGTAATCGCTCACAGCCGAGAGACTCTCAGCGTGAAACCGACTGCTGTGTGCCGCCGCCCGTGTCCCAGGTATCACCTGCTGCCTTGTGTGTTTACCATGTACCACTGTACATGGTAAACTGTCTCCTTATCACAGAGATACTGTCGGTCCTGGTCCCAGTAATGTACTGTGCATTGTGCATGTACAGTACTATGCATGCATAATATATTTTTGTCTCAGTACCAATCCTCCACCAATCTCTTCAGCAGGGGAAAATATCAGGGCGGTCATATGGTTCTCATGGGGAAATACATTAGAGGCATTCACAATCGATACCTGAACTTATCTACAAATATCTAACCTAATATTTCTAACCTTATATTTACACTTTATCAAACCTTTATCAAACCTCAACTTAACTACAGTTCAACTTAACATTCAATTGAATGAGAAGGTGTGTCCAAACTTTTGACTGGTACTGTATGTATGTATGTAACATAATACCTCAACTCAACCATCTCTAACCTAATACCTTAACTTAACCTTCCCTAACCAAATACCTAAACATCACCCTCTCTAACAGTATTATCCCTCTCTTACCTTATACCTAAACTAAGCTTAAACCAAACACTTAACTTAACCATCTCTTACCTTATACCTAACCTAACCTTAAACCCTAAACTTAACCGTCTCCAACCTATCTAACCTAATGCCTACATGTAACTATATCTAACTCAATACCTACACTTAATTGTATCAAACCTAATACCAAAACCTAGCTATATCTAATACCTAAATGTGACTTATCTCTAAACAATACCTTATTTAAACATATTTGAACATAGGTTGTAATGGGGAAAAGGCTGGAATCAAACACGGATTTCTCTCAACAAAAGTAAATGCTCTATCTACCCAGTACACAGCAGAATCTGTTAAATAGTTGTCTCCATGGAGGGTGTGGTCTGATCGTGTTATCGTCATTTTGTGATCCATGTGCCTCAGCCTTGCTCCCTGGCTCCTCGCCCTGTCTGACACTGATCTTCGTGTAGCCAATAGCAACAATGCATCACTTTATGGGTGTTGCTAATGCACAGGCAGCCACCTGCATTAAAAAGCAAACACACATGCACACACTTTTCAATGGCTACTGAGGCAGACATCAGATCAGCATATATTGATGTACTGTAATACGCTGTCTGTGTTTCACAGCGACACCTACATACCGACAAATATTTGATAAATCAATCAAAAAGGTTTCATCCATAAGTTCCACGAGTGAACTTTTAAGGTGACTAATCATTAGAGCACCAGGTGTGAGTGTGATTTGCAAGCTGTTTTGAAAATCACCCTCTCCTCAAAAGAGTCAGATTTTCAAAACGGCTTGCAAGGGCTAATCACACTCACACCTGGTGCTCTAATATGTTACCTTTAACTGTTTTCAAAGTGCAAGAGAAAATCATGCATTCAACAATAATGTATCATTCATCCAGTTTTGACGTGTCACCTGACGGGTGAGGGTTGGTGCTTGGGGTGCGCTGTGCTGTGTGGTGCTCTTCAGATGGACCAGGAGATCCCGCTGGTGCAGAGGAAGATGTCTGACCTGGAGTCAGTGCTGCAGCAGAAGGACGTTGAGTTGAAGGCATCGGAGACCCAGAGAAGCATCCTGGAGCAGGACCTGGCTACCTACATCACAGAGTGCAGTGTGAGGAGCACACACACACACACACACACACACACACACACACACACACACACACACACACACACACACACACACACACACACACACACACACACACACACACACACACACACACACACACACCTCTACACAATCAGAGCTTAATTCATACACACAGGTGAATATTTGATTGACTGCCTTTGCCTTACAATGCCTTTACAATTCCATTACAATTATTTGCATCAACTTTACACATAACCCCAACAAAGAGAAACAAACATTACTATTGCACAACTAACAAGATGTGCTCCTACAAGACTGTACCAAAATAGGAGTGAAACCGGTTTCAGCAATTGCATAGCTTTACCATTTACACAACAACTCAATGTAGGAACACAATTTGTTGTTTATTTGCAAACTGCAGTTTTTACAAGCAGGCCAGAGACCTCAGAGTGATTAGGAAGGACCATTACAACAGCACCCTGACCTAATCCAGTGTCTGGATGACATACGGCCGTGGGCATGGTGCTGATGAATTCCTCTGAAGAGACCCCAGGATAAAGATCCTCATTTGCGTGAGGGGGTCGTGATCAAACAAATTGAAAAGCCCACCAAAGAGAGGCATTGGAGTATGTGGGCTTCAGGTGGTGGAGCATGGCTGGTTTCAAAATCTGTTGAAACCAGAATTTAGGATTTAGAATTTAGAATAAAGGAACTGTCGTCTTCATGCGTGGAGAAGCACAAAGCATTTACGTTGAAATTGCGAAGGGGTCTAAAGACAAATAAGCTGCTGAAAAGTCAAAATGTTGGCATTCTAAAATATTCAGTACCGGCTGAAACAGTTTCCCAGAGCCCCAAACCTTCTGAAACTATGTCCAGGACATCCATGAACACATCTGTATCAATCAGGCACCAATTCCATGTGTTGATACCGGGGGCTATGGGGATCCATTACCAACTTAAACCTGACAGGAACACTTTAACGTTATCGTTCAACTTCATTTTCATAACACTGGAAAGAAAAATCCAGGGAAATTCCCAAGTCTCTGCTTGTGCCGTCATGCAGCGGCAAATGTTAAACCAAAAACACATCTCCAGCCATCTTTCAACACGGCAATACCCGGAAAAATAGGACGGCTGTGTGGGAGGAGGGGTTCGAAGGGTAGAATTCCTGGATTACGAGGTTTAGCGGCGGCAGAGATCGCAAGCTGCTATAAACGATGCAGGTCAACTTCAAAAGAGGCGACGCATTTAATCACCAATGCTATTGATCCTACCAACCGGGGAGAGTACTGCTCTATTGATTTTCCAAGACGCCAGGACCTTCTCTTGTAAATCAGGCGCCATTGGTAAAAGCAATGTATACGAATAGAGGCCGTATACAGAGGGGCGGTGGCGCATCACTCACAAGGCACGGCGTGGCGGTAGAGGTTCTCCCGAATGGTCTGTTGCAGCTCGTGGTCGGCCGAGGACTTCTGGAAGCGCAGGCTCAGGTAGTGCTTCAGGTCCTTGTTCAGCTTGTTTCCTGTCAAGAGGAGACAAACAGGAAACGGGTGTGAGCGAGGGCGTCAACACTAAATATGCTTTCCAATCCCAGGGCGGAATAAACATACAACATAACACACCGTTACACACAAACGGAGAGACGTGACACATGGCTACCGCATGTGAGCCGGCCTCCTCAGTCTTGCTTTGAGTGGAAAACGGTATGAATGGATGAGGAGGTGATGGCAAGGTAAAGATAAGACAGAGAGAGTTGGTTTTGTTGCATGGAAAGCGTTAATTGCAACGCTGTCATTGTCACTCTAAAGGGTTAGCTGGCAACAAGCCACCCTTTCCCGCCGCACTAGAAAACACTACGTCTGGCACCGAGGCTCAGTGCCGACCCATGGCTAGGCCATCTGGACCTCAGACATGGAACCTCAGACACACAGTGGGTCACTGAAGATAAGCCAGGCAGTGATGTGTTGTGGGGCTATGGTTTGTATCCGTGTGGCTTGTAGCAATCCGTGATTACAACTGACTTTGGTTAAATGTTACAGCGAAACACGTCATCATGCTTTGGGAAAGAAAACAAGCACACCTTTGCAACATCTCCGTGCCACGATCCCTCGGTGAATATAAACGTAGTGATATTGTAAACCAGAAACAGACCATCATTAATGTACATCTATAGTCTCTGATTGGCAGTTTGGACCATTTGTGGTCGTCTTGGAAAAGCACCCAGTCATAAAAGGCCCAGGATTTTGTTTCCATGGAAACAATGAGTGTGTGCCTGTGTGCGCAAGTGTTGTTAAAGACGGTGGAAGGCGAGCGTGTGGATGGTTGTACAGGGAGGAAAGGGGAGGAGGGGGACGCGATGCACATCAGTGCGTCAGTGCTCAATGTTATCAAACTTGCAATCAAATATCTACCACCCCCCTACAAACCACTACAATGCCAACATCCTGCCCCCAAAAATCATAGCAAACGTAATTTACACACAGCTGGTTCTGTACAGTAGTGCTCATTCCACAGTTAGCCGTGCCGTACTCTACAGTACATCGACCCTTCAAGCAAAGGCGTTTCTGCATGAACATATAGACTATGTAGATTGTGTGCTGTGTTTTCTGGTCTTTTCACTCCAGGGTGGTGGAGTTTGGACACAATGTACACAGTCCTCTGGATTGTGGACACATTGAATCCCTAGAGGAACCGCCGGTTTTAGAGCGCTCTCAGCCCAACACGTCAACGGGTTGTATATCCCTGCAACACGTTACAAGCCAACACTTGGACCGGCAAAGAGACGAGTCAGTAAATCCCTCTTTCTACTCATCCATCTCTCCTTCTCTCCATTCCTTCATACAATACAAAAGTGATATTGTACTATTATAACAGAATAAATGTATGTAAGGATGACCCCTAAAATACGCCAATGAATTGAAAGACACATTCCGTCCCTCCTGTCACGCATTTATCTGGATCGAACAGAGACGCCATTAAAAAAAGAAGCAAACTTACTTAATACTTTTTAAACTGAGCTGTAAATGGATTGTACTCTATTACATCGGATGATGCCTTTAGGGTCACTCCGTTTCCAGGGTTCCTTTTTATATTTTTGTTCAAGAGCTTAACTATTTGCACTTAACTGCTTAGTTTTCTTTTGACCTAATGTCAAAATATCTGTTGCTCTGCTAATTGAATAGGTCACATTTAACACTGTAGTCATTTCCTGGGAAAGTATATTATTAAAATCGTGTGTCTATGGGGCTTTGAATAGCCTACACATCGTCTTTTTAACAATATACAGTTCAACACCCTTCCTTACCTTAATGGGGCTTAACAAAATACCATAAATCACGAAAAAGCTTTAATGGTACACACTGAGGTTTGGCCTTTTCCTTTCGCCTCAGATTACTACTCAACACACAGGAAGAGAGGATGGTGTCATACACGCAGGTGTAACACTGAACAGTGAAGATAAATGATGGGTTGGATTTTGTTTCAGAGTACTAGGATAAAC
>OMLJ01048577.1:0-10880 GCA_900302595.1 Gadiculus argenteus | reverse complement strand
CTTTAGTCGATGTACTGGGAGAGCCAGCGGAAGCCCTCTCCGTAGCCCTGCCGCTTCAGCACGCTGCACATGAACACCTCCAGTGGTCTCGTGTTCAGCTCCTTCATGGGGACGTTGCCCTGTGAGGCGCACACACACACACACACACGGTCACCTTGGCTACCAGGTCAACGAAATACAAGATTTATGCAATTCTCTTTTTTTGCATCTTTAAGATTTTCTGTCCCATTTCATAGGTTATCAGTATTTTACATTTGTACATTACCTAAAAGAATAAATAAAAAAAAGAATCATATTTTCATAGTACATTAAGACAAAATGCATGGATTAATTACTTAATTCTCATTGACATTACAGCAGCCATCATGGGAGTGAACCGGCAACGCAACAGCTAGATGGCTCTACTCAAAGCAGCTGGATCTGAGCAGCTGTTGCTGTAGTGGGTTTGGGTTATTTCACCATAAGGCCTCATTCTGATGAGCCACTTCAAGTTCTAAACATTTGGACACCCGTGTGGTTAAACCTAAGATGTGATCCATTCCCCCGTTTTCCACAAAACTGACCTTACATCTAAATAGTGTCCCTGGATGACAGCCAACGTAGTGTCACTACTAGCTCTAAAATCAGAGTCCACTAGCCCATCGCTCACAAAACATATCACAGTGCTTCATGCCATGGTCATCCTAACTCACCTTGCCCGTTGTCTGTCCATACAATCCAAACATCTCTCTGAGCTTCTCCTCACTGATGGCTTCTTGTCGGTCAATCTTGTTGCCCAGGATCAGGATAGGCACGTTTCCGATGGTCTCGTCCGTCATAAGTGCCTGTTGGGACAGAAGGACAGGGTGTTACATAACCACACCGTAAAAGAGACGTCATTTTAGACTACTAACAATCAAGCAGCAAATAATACTAAATAGGACGATTTTACCAAAACTACAATTCAAGTATTAACCATAGTTGCCAGTATGCAAAAGGAAGAGTATACAGTTTCTCATTTAGAAACACAGCCTAACCAGGCCTGAACCTCCAAATGAGGACAGACTGCATGGTGAAACACACGGACTCTTTGTGCCAGCCGTGCCCATTAGGAGCGCTGTCTACGGCTTCACTCATGAGCTCAGCCCTGAGGCTGAACAGTTATATAGTGTAGGTTTCAAGGAAGCCATGGCTTCACGTTGTAGGAAATATGTTGACATGCGAGCACTATGGCTGCATTCCTCTTTCCCTATGGCGTCTCTGTGAAGTTATTATCACTCGTCTGCCATTAAAGCAGTGGAGGAATTCATCCATAGGTGATACTTTGAATAGTTTAGACTGACATGGAGATGTGTGAATAATGACAAGTGTCAGTCTACTCTATTTAGTACAATTTCAATCACTTGATTGGTTGATCAGCTGATCACATGTTCAAGACATATATGGGCATGTAATGCCGGCCAATCAATCGGTGCATCACTACTCCGAGATGACCTGGAGGAACCACACTGTTTCAAGCATCATATCATATCATAACCTACAACTGTTTTCCGACAACCTATATTAAAATTACCATGGCGATTTTGGCAATTCCATTAGGTCATCACTTCCTCATGTGAAAACAAGAATCAAGATACAAGAACTGTGTTCGCACACAGTTCACTCAGTTTGAGAACGCGCACGTACACACACACACACACACACACACACACACACACACACACACACACACACACACACACACACTTGTAAAAGAGTCAATAAAAGGTAGCATACTTATGTATAATGTAGCCTAAATAATGTGTTTGAAAAGATCTTCCACTAGAGAAAAAAACATTTCATAACTTTTATTTACCATTTCTTTCTCTACACGATGCAAGTCCTGAAAACATCCTTAGAAACCAGTGTGTTTGTCAACATGGCAGGTACTCACGTCTAATTCTGTTTTGGATTCACCCAATCTTGGCAAGTCTGCACAGTCCACGAGGAACACGATGCCGTTGATGGCGGGAAGGTAGTTCTTCCACACTCTGCGAGCTGGGTACACAAACAGGCCAGGGTGGAGGATCACCTCATGTTCCTTACATTTTTAATGCATGCAGATTACACATGACGACATGAACACTGATATTTATTATTAACAGGTGGAAGTCTGTACAGTATACAAAAATTGTCTTGATTGTCCTGCTTTCACAGACACACACCTTGTGCATGGCCTCCCAGGTCGAAGGTGGTGAAGGTCATGCCAGCGATCGTCAGCTCTTCAGATGCTGGTGGGAAAACAAGTGATCATGGTTACTTTAAACATATGGGTGATCGCTTGACATAACAACCAAACCCAGGACATGTTCAGAGATTTCCTTAGCAGGGAGGGAAGGGTTGGGTTTGAGTGAATGACAGAAGAGTAGTTAAAATCTGGTGGCCAGGTGTTATTGAAATACTTGAAGCTGTCAGGTTATTTGCATAGCCCTTTATCACAATCACAACAGGGAACTTCCTCAAAAGCTTGAGTAAGAAAAAGTGACTGAGAAACATCCACCAAGATGCATCCCTGTAAGGGAATGTCAACGAGAGCATGTGTACAATTGAATAACAAAGTCACAAAAGAAAGCATATTCCATGTAATGTAAAAAAACTAACTACTACAAGACTGACAGATGATCAATGTGACAAATAAGAGTGGTAGAAATTATATTGACCAAAATAAAAAGCAACTATAGTGTGCCTTGTGGGCGAGGCAAGGCATCTGCTATTAGTGCATGGTGAGATTTCACCAGACCTATTTTTTTGTGGAGTGACAGTAAAGTAGAGAGTAGCAGTCAGATGCTGCCTCTGCCAGCGGGTCCACAAGAGCCAGTAAGAACACAAACACCATTTGCCTGTTGAACAATCACCAATTGCCTAAAACCATTCCCTAATTACATTCAGGTCAGTACGATTACACATGTATTGACCGTAGCTGTGGTATACAATATGTGGGTGTCAAGGTGCTAGACGGACTGGGGTCTTAAATAATGCCATCACTTCGTCCCATCACTCCAACGTAAATGAGCACCAACAGCTTGTATGTATCTGTCCGTGATGAGGATACACAGCGAGACCCTTCCCCTGACCCCACCTACCACTCAGGTTGGTATGGAACTGTACATTGTCACACCCCTGGGAAAAGGCTCAGCCCCTAGGCATTTATGTGGCAAGTTTGCTTGAATGTTGAGCTAATCAACAAAGGAAGACTGACTTAGACCCTCCAATCTCTAAAGAGGAGTACACTTTGATGACCTCTTATGGAGATAAATGGAGGAGGGGGGGTGGATAAGAGTCAAAGAATTATTCTAGGGATCATATAAGATTAGAGTAGAGATGTCCCTGTACCAAACCAAATAGATATTTCTCAGCTCATTGTATTGTATCATATTGTGTATTGTGATTTAGTTATCGTCAGGCAGAACAGGGTGTTTGTACAGTGTAGTTGGGGTGTAACCATGAGTCCATATCGTACTGGATCCCCACGGCACAATAGAAGATCGGTCATAAACAACAAAAACAGAACAGATCTAAAACATCAGTCCAAGAGCCTGTGTGTATGTGTGGTCATGTGTACTCACTTGGATGCAAGGTTGGCACATGTTGTCCCAGTCGGTCATCTTTGAGCATGTGCAGGAGCGTTGTCTTGCCAGCATTGTCCAGGCCAAGAAATACTAACTTGCCAGATTTCTTATACAGTCCTACAAAAAATAAAGGAAATGTGCATTACATGGCAGTGCTATAAATGTTGTTTTTTTAAGTGTTTTAGATCCAGGTGCAGAGGTTGAAACCGGTTCAAAAGAACGCTCCCAGGAACACGCTTGTGCTCAAGGCAGTTAGCACTAGGACTGGCTTATCCACCAATAAAAATAATATATGAGTGATGTCCTTGATGAAGTCATGCTATAGTTTTGGCAGAAATACTCTTGCCATACAAAGAAAATTCAAGACATAAGAATGAGATCTTTTGCTTTGGATCACTAGCATTTTTATATTGGTCATCATGGGTTCAGTATACAGAATAACGTTCATAACGATCATTCTAACACAAAAACCTTGAAGCATAGTGACATTCAATAGTTATAATGCAGGGGAAGTTTAATAGAAGTGAAATGCAATGAACTAGTACGGTCTCCACAAAGTCTACATTGTACTGTCCCTCATCAGAATACTAAACTAGTAGCCTGATTCATGCACAGCCGACAAGTGATGCTGGCGTTTCTCGTCAGTGTCCAGATTGAGGCACATTACTGAGAATCCCTGCATTTCGCTTGCATCCCACATACTGTTTCTGTGGTAATTTCAATGTACATACAAATTTTTGTACATATATATGTACATATATTTTTACTTTAATTTGAGTAAGAATCCTTTTAAATTAAGTGGGCTGGCCTGGAATTTATTTTTCGCTCTGATATATTTGGTTTAATTTCTTTGTTAGCTAGCCGAAGAGATTGGTCCAAAAGGCTCAGTACAGAACTAGGGCTGGGCCATCTGGGAAATATACATAATTATGGGCAATTTTACACAACAGCAATACATATCACGACATGCTTATGAATTCCAAATACCATTCCGAACCGTAATGGAGGGTTGTTATATATTGAAGTATATGGACATTTGAAGTAAGGTATTGGACTAAAACTACTTTTTCTTTCTCAATTCTTATTTGAGAATCTTTGCGATGAAAAATGTCTTCTCATCGCAATACACTTATGTGAGAAAGTCACATAATGACCCTTTTTGCAAGTGCTTCAAAAGAGGAAGCGATGACACCCAGACGCCCTTTGCTCTCATGCGAAACCGCACCAGGCAACGTATGACACATGTTGGCTGACTCAGGGAATGCCGGCTACGACATACGACGATGACTCATTGGTTAACACGGCAGCGACCCGTCAGACAGGGAGAGCAGGAGTAGCGGCTCTGAACTCTCATCGACATGTATGCACAAAACACCAGTTTCCTGAGGGAGAGAGAGGCCCATGGCCAATGCCATGTGGTAACACGAGGGAACGGTGATGTCAAGGCTTCGATTAGGGAGTTTTCAAATTCCTGAGACATTCAATGTTGTTTAGGTTTTGTCAGGTCAGGTGTTCCATTTTTCCGAAGGGCCGGGCCAGCGTAATATGAGCACATGTAAACGTAGTGTTCTAGATAAAAACACACAAAGAAGAACAGACCCAAAAGGAGATTCAGAGCCCATGGCCTCGGGTCCTCCCATCTTCATTGGGAGTAGGTTAGTCTCTTTAGAAAGCAGCCAAACATGCTACATTTAAAAGCTAGGCTTATAGCTTTTGTCGTGGAGACACTTGACAGATAAAGCCGGAGAAATTAAAGGACAATACTAAACAAGCTTCACAAAAACATCTCTAAGCAATCAAATGTCAAGATCACTTCATTGTGTTCTACCTAGGAGTTCCCCTGTTGCGCACGGAGACCATAGCATTATTGCACATCGCTCTTTGTGATAAGACATTTTGTTTGCCAATATCCTGTTATTTTGACCATAACTCTGTACCTTCTGATGCACATCGAAAGACCAAAGAGCTAAATGGCCATTGTTACAATTCCTGGCAGCAGGGGACAAGCAAAACACTGGCAGAATCTTTACTACAAAGAAATCTTGGAAAACCTCAAACAGAGCTCTACACAGGGACCGCCCCCTTTAGAACGTCTCGGGTTACTGAAGTGAACTTCCAACTCATTCACGGTTCAAAAAAAAATAATTCTACAAAAAGTTGAATAGGTTTCCCAATAGCCAGGCCACAACCCTTTTGGGATACATTCTTAGTAGCCTCATTGTGCAGGAGAGTCATAATGAGCATTGAGCCATGTTGTGAATGAAATGCACCACACACCATGGCTTTATGGTGTGTGGCTTTATGGTGTGTCTACTACAAGTTTCTGATAAGCTTAAGCCTCTCTGATGTTTAATATAAACCGCTGGCCAGACAGAGCGCCACACATACCGTTGTGTTAAAGACAAGTGTCCCAGAAGCTGAACTTTCTCTCGGACCCAGCCACCAACTTCAAACTCTGCCCGAACCGAGCGCCACACATCCTCACACACCGTGACGTGTGTAAAAAAATGTGTGTTGTAGTTTGTAGTGTATGTGTATGGCTGTGTGTATGTGGCTTAACAGTGTTTCATATAGTGCTATATCGTGTCATTTGCATGATATATTCCTTCGTACCCGACTGCAATCACCGCTCCACACCATCAACACCAGGTCAACCGATTACCCAAAATGTGTTGACGAAGAATCGATGTATAAGATATATATGGTAATAACCGTAATAATAACAACGATGTTACTGTATCTAAAAATACAATACGGAAAGAGAAATCCTGGTTGCTAGTAAACATAAATGATCCTAGAATTCAGTGGTGGTTGGGTTATGATGGTTTGATCACCTGGACCAGTATTGTCCTTTAGCCTTATATAGGTGGGGGGATGGCCAATTGGCATCACTTTGGATAACGGATCTGTTATTATATTCTCCTCATTAAGCAAACCTAAACGATGGTTTGGCAATACGACATTGCAGTTGTAACTACAACCAAAATACAATAAATCAACCAAAATACATTTTAAACATGAATACGTTGCCACCCGAAGGAACAGGATAAATGTGTGTACTCACCTAGAAACTGCAGTACACTACTGAAACCACTATAAATCCAATCAAATATGAATGACATATCCAAAGCTGTCGACTCCTGCAGGGGAAAACAAAAACAAAATGAATCACAAGAATACGTCATCAAAAACAATCATAGGAATCAATTGTAGTACATTAAGCAAGAACTTACATTGGTCTGGGCCACTACAAAAGCAGTCTCAGTACATCAACTCAGTGAGTACTGTCAGGAGTATGTGTTACCAGATTACCAACCAAATAAAACGAAATACAGCTCTATAGATAAGTGCTTGGGTTGTGACTCATCATTTGAACATTAGTCAGGATCACTTTACACAACAAGGTGGGTCATAACTGAGGTCCGATTGGAAGATTGACAAGATGACTAGAGAGTCTTGGTATACTCAAGGTAAATGTCCCAAACTGGAACCATCTCCCTAGACCTGATTAACGCCAATCAAGGAGTTCTGACTAGAGATAATGTGCTACCACAACAGAACCATGAGTGAATTTCAATCAAGAGTGATTAAAAACAATGGAATTCAACAAGAACACACAGCCAGTGATTATCTTGTATCAGTGTGGCTCTTTGGACAGGAGGTTCAGAGCAATGATTATCAGATAGTCTTCATATACCTCAGGTCTGCATTGTGATCTGTATTGTGAACACCATTTAAAATAAAACCATTCA
This sequence comes from Gadiculus argenteus, assembly GCA_900302595.1. Lineage (NCBI taxonomy): Eukaryota > Metazoa > Chordata > Actinopteri > Gadiformes > Gadidae > Gadiculus > Gadiculus argenteus. The sequence goes on along the minus strand of OMLJ01048577.1, from coordinate 3,541 downwards.
CAACTCTTAGCACTAGGACTTGAACAGTTCAGAATTTGACAATCATTTATTGATTATACATTTTGATAATCAATGTATATCTCTGAAAGATTATTAAAAAAAACGTTTACTCCAACAAAAACATTTGACTGCCTATCAAATCTCTGTAAAGTTTGCAACAAGGGAAATCCAGTCCCATACGTGATATGTGTTTCCCCTATTCTTTCCTTACATACTGACATCTGAAACCCACAAGCGAGGAGCGGTCTGGGTTCATTGTTGAGTAACATGCAAACAAGTTAGGGACTAAAGAGTACAGTAGGCAAAGGTCAAAGCCATGCAAAGCACAGCTGAGTTACACGTCAGCAGGAGATAGACTCCTGTCTCCCATCGTTCCTTCCGCCTACCCAGGATGACTGAGACTCCCACGTGTGAACTTGTGAAGCATCCAAGTCAACTGCATATGCCGATGAGGTGGGCACCGACATCAACGTTCAACAAGTCCCTTGTCTACCGACAAGCGCTCATACTATACTAACAGCACCGCACATAGCATCTTATGTCACCATATTTCCTTAAAGTTGCTCAACTGGCCTGGGTGCTGGGGGCACAATAAACAAGAATATTCTTGTTTGATTGTGCCCTATATAATTATTGACTCACAAGTGAGATGATCAGACGTTTTAAATTGTCAAAATGTGGGAATTTGAATAAGAATGACAGATATACTGTACAACAGGTTATCAACAAAGTGTAGAGAACAAAATAGTTTTCATGGGACAGTGACCTATACATAGGTAGGTTCCAACGAGTAATATTACGATTTTCAATGATTAAACTGAAAAAGGTGTCAGGGTCTATATTCTGAGAAAGAACGATCTCTCATCCACAATACATACATGTTCACATATATATCACAGTCAATCTACATAATAGGCTTACATCAAATATATAACTATAAAAAGGAAGAAAGCAAAATCACATTTTCCGAGAATTCGGATGTAGATTAATTTAAGGATCGCTTTTGCAACAGCCCTTGTATTCGTCCAGTTTCAATTTATTCTTATTTTTTTAATAAAAACATTACCGTATGTATAGGGTTGATTCATATAGCTATATTAAATGTATACAGTAAAACTCGACACATTAAAATACACACAATGCAAAAGGCCACATATGGGGCCAGCTAATATACCAGATGATTCTACTGTCAAACCAGTAACGTTACAGCCGGTAGTCGCGTTGTCACAGCTAGCTCCCTTTACTGCACATAAAGGGAGCTTTTGTGAACTCTGAAACACATTTAAATTCTACACTAAAGCCCGTTTAGATCAATTATCCTCCTACATTAAGGTGAGGCCGGCTAACCGGGTCGCTCACTTGAACCTTCTAGCTACGTGTCACGTCCCGATACTACGTAGCACCGCTAGCGATGCTACGGTAGCTAACCCTTTGGTTAAAAGACACACAGTACATACTACACACATTTGGATTTATCAAACGGTGAGTTTCTGTTATACATGTATATTAGATGTGACGTTATTCAGCTGTATGGTTATCCGGGGTCGTATGTTACGCCGTACAGCTCAGGGTTAGCAGCGCTAGCGTTAGCCCCCATGACAACTCGCTAGCTGGAGAGCTGCTGAGCGTCGGCTCTCACTCCGAGGGTTAAGGCGGAATATATTCCCATCGTTGTAAATACATGCACAGACTTACCCGCTTGCTATGTGTAGATAAATTCACCAAGTCTGTACACTTTTATAACCATTAAAATTGGTCCTGGAGACAAAAGAAAGCGTTTAAGTGTCGGTCTTCTTCTGCTTTCGTGTTTTGTTACTTAAGCCACGACACTGCAATGGCTGTCCAACAACTCCCCGTTCTCCCAGCCGCTTCCGGTCTGTGCTCCACGCTCACCTCTCCGGTAGGAACACAACAAGTTGAACAGAAAAGATGAGAATACTCTCTTTAAAAATATGAAAAACACAGAAATAAAGTTTGATGGGCTTGAAGGCAATGTTAACTGGGTCATGTTTTAACATATGTATAACTTTTGTTGTATACATAAGGTGGTGACATTAGCTATAAAGCCAGACGTAAAGTGGCTTCAGTCACAGCTGTACCTTTTTCTTCCATAACCAGCCGTGTTCATCACCTGGAGGGTTTGGTTCAACTAATAGTTAATACTTGAGCATTGAAATGTCAAATGAATTCAGTGACAACGAACAGATCCCCACATTTGAACGAGAACACTTGCGACTGTAGTTCTGCTTTTTTTTGTTTCTTGTACACTGAAAACACAGATACACCAGAGGAAGTGCCACGTGTAAGTACTGCGCATGCCCGGGGAATACGGTGATCCTGCCAGACCATCCCGACTTCCTGTGGAAGGAGAGAAGTGTTTTACACGATTATCGATCCGAGGCCTACGTTTATACTCTAACGGGCAATGGCTCTCCTCGTCACCCTGTGATGTCCAACTAGTCAGGGAGTTTATTTAGTAAGTTATCACAGGACGTCAACAAAGACGCCACTTTAATTAGACGTCCTGCTGTCACCCGGTTTGCGTTAATTCGGCGACACTGTTAGCCGGAGACGCTAACGCTAGTCGTTCGCATTACGATTCTCTAATTGTGATCCCGGTGTCTATTTCGAGATGTCAAGTACGGGGTTCAACTCTCGTAACGGGACAGGGCAGACCTATGCAAACGGTAAGTGGTGATGGTGAACATATGAAGCACATCTGCCCCCCTGTTAGCTAGGCGGGTCGCCTATGGGGGGCAAGCTAACTCTGCTAACCTTAGTATGAAGTGTGTCAAACTTGACGTGACTCACTGACTTCCTAACTGGACGTTTCTTCTTGTGGTCTGTAAGCTTAATTTGCTGAAGTTGGCGGCACGGAACATGTCGGGATAATGTCGACGTTTATCTACCAGATGACAGAACACGTTGAATCAGTGGTAACGTTACCTAGTTTGCGGTTGTTGTTGGTGATGGTGGGGCTTATCTGCTTGATTAGGACTGTCAGCGAACCTCGAACGAGCAAAGTTACCTCCATTGTGGATTTTCTTACACACCCATACTACACCCATACTAATTTGGTTATGTACGTTATTTCGTTTAATAAAGATGATGCGATTGAGATAGTAGCCCTACCAATGACACTGCCCTAAGATAAAATCATTTAATAATTATGCCGAGAGTCCCACTCATTTCTTACATATAGAATTGGAATAGAACTCACTGGGCGGGATTTAATTGCACTTTTCACTGTATATGTGGCCCATTGGGGAACATCCAGATGTGTTGTATGATGCCAAATAACGTTATTGTTACTCAACCATAACCTAGATCATTTCGGAGCTCCTGCCACATCCCTGTTTTTTTTCTTATTTTTAATTTAAACTAAAGTGATAATCACGAATGACTTTAGGGTCACTGTCTAAATCGTTGCTTTTTGGGTGTTTTCAAGCAATGCTAGCAGTTAGCAGTTTGAGACTATTTGTCAGTTAACTAGAGTCTCTGTTGACTAATCATCTGCAATTAGCGACTCACATCACTTCTA
>OMLJ01048566.1:0-11365 GCA_900302595.1 Gadiculus argenteus | reverse complement strand
ACACCCGTGCGTGCACACACACACACACACCCACACACTCACTCACTCACTCCCTCACTCACTCACACTCACATGCATGCATGCACGCACACACACACACACACACACACACACACACACACACACACACACATTATACATGCATGTAGACTCGCACATAGACTCACAATTGTAGTCCTGGGCACATTCTGGGTTCGGTGTTCTTTAGTGGTGATTTATGATTTATGTATTAATTAACATACCGTTGCAGACTCCCTCAGGGCTACTCCCACACCTGCTGTATAATGTTCAAATACCTCTCTCCCGCCTCTGATCATTCCTCTCTTTGGCGATGACAATGGGAACCTGAGTCTCGGCCAGACATGCTGTCTTTTTTCGCAATGTCTCCCTTTCCCTAATCTGTCACCTTCCACTTTTGCCGGGTCATTCATTTGCCAGGAAAAGGCCCTTTTTCCTCTTTCTATTTTTCCAGAGGGTCATAAAAAACGCATTTCTTCTATCCAGTGGGATGGGTTCTCTGGTGAGCCCACCAAGGCTCTCTCCATGGTTCTAATCAGTGATGAAGCATCACTGTCCCCGCTTTTACGACCGTGATATCCCGACACCGCACAGCGCTATTACTTTGAAAAAACAGCAGCAAAATAAATAAATAAATAAATAAACGGGAGGAGTATAGGGTGGTGTTTGTTGACAGTTATTTTTCTTTGCACACGGTAAACAAAGGGTAGCGAGGTGAACGGATGTTGAAACACGTCTTTTCTTTCGAGAGTTGAAGCTTCTTCCACCAGTGTTTACCCACATTAAAACAGTTAGCACAAGTCAGTCAGATAGCAGATAAACACTAGAATCCACCCCAAATTTGTCTTCTCAGTCACTTTAGGGAAGTGAATGAGATATGCTCTTACTACTGGTTATGGTGATGTTATACTAGGCTGAGTATAACATCACACAACAGCACATATTTGTTTCTAGGTATTTTGGTGCTTTTCCCCCCAAAAAAAACAAGTTGTTTTTTTTCATTTTGTGAAAGCAATTAAAGAAGTGTGAGTGTTGAGTGTTTGTGTGTGCGCACATGTGTTTGTGTGTACGTATGTATGTATGTTTGTGTGTGTGTTTCTGTGTGTGTGTGTGTGTTAGTGCGTGTGTTTAATGAAAAAGCCTTTGTCTAGGTGCACTCTCCCAGGAGTGTGGGGTTTAATTACAGTCCCTAGGCCCTTTGCATTCAAGGCACCTGCTAGGGATTAGTAGCACGTGTGGATGAGCATGGGGTCAAATGAATAATAATCCATTAATTAATCTGATAATTTCCCCCATCCCATTACAGGTAACCGTGCTAGAAACATGAACATCGTTTACTGCTCGGTATTCATTAAGCAAGAGCTGAAATTTGCATTGGGTTCCATGCTTCATAGTTTTGAACAATGCTTTTATAATGCCAGGCTGGGACACGGTGGAGACATGGTATGCATGATCATCAGGGAAAACGGAAAGTGAAAACCAAAGACTTTGATGAAAAACAGTGATGGGATAGAATGAACTGGAGACCTAATAGAGTCCTTTCTTTTCTCAAAAGGTCAATAGGTATCACGTGCAAGAAGGACAATGATGAAGTCAATTTAGCCTTTTCTTCAGTCTTCAGTGTACGGTGAATGGAGAAAGGTGATCCAGGAGCAGAGTTCTCAAAGTACAGTTAATCGCATCCTGTTCAGGTAAAAGGTCCGGCCTTGGTTAATGAATAATAATAGGATCCCCAACCTATTCTTTTTTACGAGTATATATCCTTTATGAATTATTAGGGTCTTACAGTAATTTAACAGAGTCATTACACGTGGCGCTCCTACAGTAGACCTGCCGTTCCTCCTCTGTGTCGTGTTTCGACCTTGCTTGTTACTGCTCAGCTTGTGTTATTATTAACCAAATGTTAAGTTTACCCTCATCTGGGTCAAACCTTCTTTTACTTTTACTCTCTCTCTCTCTCTCTCTCTCTCTCTCTCTCTCTCTCTCTCCAATGCATCCAATTGTTTATTTAAATTAATGATATACTTGAAATCCAATTAGCAACATGCTGATAAAAATGGGATTTTTTTCCCCCATACACATGAATGTAGCTATTGGTCCACTTGATAAGTGGCACAACATGAGACATGTACACAAAGATTACATACACACACAGACACACAAACACACACAGACACACACACACTTTAGAGAGTGTGTGTGTTTGTGTGGAGAGCTTAACCTTGATATCCACACAGCCCAAGCCAGCCATCTTTGATCCCCATGTGTCCATTGCTACCAAGAGCAGAATGCCGGGCTCCTTCAGATTGTCCAAATTAAGGTGTCAGGAGCAGAGATAAGGCCAACATCAGCACTTTGGCCTGAACCCTGGCTTCAAAGAATTAGCTGGGAAACATTAGCTGGGCAGTGGTGAAGGGAGGCCTGTGAAGAAAACGCTGTGATCTGCTTAAAAACTATGAAATAAGCACCCTGCTTGCAAAACCTCCCTCAATTACCACAGCATTTGGAACATAGGCAGCTTGTTTTAATGGCTGAACCATCAAAAGCTCAAAGCAGCACAATTTCAACAAAGTTCCCAAGAGCTTACAGATGGAATGGCATGTTTGGTTGTTTGTGTTTTTATTAGAAAACTGGGAGTATAAAAAGGGGGAAAACAAACATGGTTGCTCTTTGAGAGGTGTTGTGTGTTTTAAAGGGCCAGTGTTGAAAGAGTGAATCTGATTCAAGGCCGCTGAATGAAAAATATTCATTTTTGCAATTGATTGAACTGTGATAATGAAGCAATATGCTATTTTGAATATAGAGGCATCACTATTTATGGTTGTTTTTTGTATCTGTGAAGTTGTCACCACAACTTGACCTTTATACTTTGAAAGGGAGGATAATTAAACTGTCTTCATTAAAAATGTATGCCATTCTGAAAAAAAACTAAAACTCTTCTTGATATATATCACCATTTGAAAAGTAGGACAAACCGGTGGGTGGGTTTTAGCCTAAATTGTTTCACAAGATTTTGAGATTTAGAGCACTAGGGTGTATAACATTAACACACATTTTGTGCAACACTGTTATTTATTATATGAATACCTCATCCATCATTCTGCATCCCATCACTTTGAAAATGACAATGTGGATAGAGCCACTGATAGGCTATCTTTGAAATCAGCGGCTGAATCAACGCCTAGCCTCGGGGCAGTGATCGGCTGGACATTAAAGTCACCTTGACCAGGTTTTTGAAAGAAGGGGGACTTGAAAGCGAGGGGAGTTGCTGGTGGTGGAGGTGATGGCAGAGATGAATTGCTAAAGCCAAAAGTATGCATGTATTCACTCCAACCAATGACTTTTCTGTGGTAAATTAAGTGATTTGCATAACTCCCGAAGAACACTCGTCAAATAACTGAAAGCAGCTGATCACACAAGAACAGCCTCGGCTTAAGAGTCTTCTAAGAAAATAACACTTTCCCAATGTATCTGTAGGGGTTTCTGCTAATAGCATTTAATGCAATGTAAATGTTATTTATTCCGAGAAACTTTGAGCCCCTGTTCTAATCAGCGGTATTGTATTGTAACTAGTATTGTGTTTGGGCAATATTTATGCAGACAAAGCTGTTAAGGGTCAACAACGCACAGGAAAAACCATAAGAAAAGGTACATTGGTCATATTTTAATATAACCTTTTCAATATTCAATTATGAACCTTAGCTACAAGCTAAGTTTATATTTCACTGTTGTAGTTTTAATTATCTGTTCTCTACTCTATTCAAACGAAAAGTTTTGAATATTGAAGTATGCTTTGCCAGACAATGTTTTTCCTAGTGATGAGTCTATATTTAATATTAGTATAGTGATTTCCTCTCCTATACTGCAGGCAGAAAGTGGCCCTGGCTCATGGGTTAGAGGAAGCATATTGTGCGTCTGTGTCTCAGCACACAGTAATGAGTGCAAAAGGGTCTTTTCACAGATACCATCGCTGCAGAGAGGTGCTGACAAGCTGGAAATAGACATTGTTAAGGCACACATTAATATGGACACTTGAATTACTATGCAAGCATGTGGTTTGAACAATTATATTAAAATTAGCATAAGAACAGAAATAGCTCAATGTCCCCCATCCTCTAAAAACCTATGAATAGGTCAGGCACAAAACTTCCACACATTCCCTTACTAGAAAGAAAAAAATAAGTTGACCCTATTGCCATGCTATACCTAGTCGTGTGGCTGTACTGAATCTGTATTTTACACGTTCACCTCAATGGGAGGTGCGGTGAAAATGCTGTTGATGATAGAAGTAGTAAAAACAATCCAACAGAATCAGGGAAATCTTTGTCCATTGTCCTAAGCAAATGGCAGGCTCTGATGCAAAAACCTGCTTTATTTGCATAAAGTTACCAAATCACAACCTTTGCCCAGCCCTGTTCTGGAGCAACAGGGCTTGCTCCAGAACAGGGAACAAGACATTAATTTTGCTATGAGCACTTGCCAGAGAAATACTATGTTCCCATGGTTGTTAATTGCAAAATGTGTTCTTATATGTCAACGTGATATCACGCCATATCGTGCTCATGGCACATCAACGACAGAACGAAATGTAAACCAATGCATTTTGAATAGGGTTACGGTTGCGGTTAGGGTTTAGGGTTAGGGTAAGATTTAGGTCGGAGAAACGCTCCCATTCAAAATGCATTGGTTTACATTTTGTTCTGTGCAGCACGAAATAGGCTGAGAAACGCTCCCATTCATTTCCTTTTTCGTTCTGTGTAGCACAAAAAAAGTCAGACAATCGTGCTCTGGGACACGATTCAATAGATTAATAACGTTCGTGCGCATAAGCATGATATGGCGTGAGACCAAGCTGTATATGTTCACAATGTAAAAGCACACATATGTGCGCTGCTAGAATGTCTTACCACATGTGGCATGGGTATGTGGAAACATTTGCTGTTTTTTCTTGCATGCTGAAGAATGCCATTTGGAAATGGCAAGTTGTCGGTGTCTATAAGCCTGGAGGAGAAAATGAGTCTGGCCCAGCGTGCAGATGGAAACCCTGACAGATCACTGATAGATGGATGGAGCGGCACTCTGCGAGACCATTGGCTTCGTAATTACCTTTGTGTGCGCCTCTTCTATTCAGACGGGCCTCAGAGCCGCTGTGTTTGCAGGGAGGGGGGTGCACGTACAGGAAGGGAATCGCTGGTTCAAAACATTTGTTCAAAAGTCGTTGAGTTGAGTGTCCAGTGCATGTTAGCAGGGGTGTTACGGCCTTGAGCCAACCGCATTGTCTCCCCTCCCTCTGCATGCGCTACCCCTCCTGTTTTCCCCCCCAAAGCAGCTCCAGTGGGCGGGTCCTTCCGTCCCCGGATTAGCCCTGGCGGCTGAGTGGTGCGGGGCCCAGCCAACCAGAGAGCGACAGTGCCGTGGAGGCGTATAACAGCCTGATGCGCCTCGCAAGCGGCGGCAGGTTCCGACGGGCCTGTCGCACCTCGCGGCCTCTACGAGCATGAAAGGCGGTTCTTTTTGCACTTTGTTTATTTATGTACTGTCGCGGCACAGCAGTGGTCGTTGGTTTGAAGCAAGTTTCTTTCTAATATTTATCATTGTAGCGTTTGGTTAATGCAACCAGACTTACGGTATTAAAGTACCGGTGGTGTCGTTTTAAGGTGACAATGCACCACTCTGTACGGGCGTCATGTGTGATGTTAATGAGGAACTATTCCCTGTGTGTCCGTCGCCAAGTGCATGGTTTTCTGCCGGCCCGGTTTAAGGGTGACCCGGCAGAGGAAAGGGAGCAGTATTGTTATCATATGTGAGAAAGTGAAACCCTTCTCACTAGCAGCCTTGTATTGGGTTATGCTATGTACTTGTATTGGGTTATGTGTACTTCCGTGGCAGTAGGTGGCGGTAGAGATGCCACATGCAGCCTTGGCCATTGACTGTTCCCCCTTGGGAAATGGTATGGCCTAACTAGCCTTGATTTGGTACACCTGAGACCAATTAGTAAGCTTACTTAAGGGAAGTCTCAATCGGGGTCGTGTAGAGGGAGGTAAGAGGTGGTTTGATGTAAGGCCACCACGTAGATCTCTGTTAGGTTAATTTAAGTTTAGAATAGGATATGCTTAACGGCTGAATTAATAACTTTGTCTTTTTTTAAACATTAAGTTGTATTTTTGGAACTAGTTGATTTATTTGGTTATTTATTTTTTGCACCCTGGGTTTGAAGTAAATAAAACTTCATTATTTTTGGCCAATCGGAATTGCCTAATTTTTCTTCTACATCCCAAACACGTGAGGTGACCATGACGGTCTTTCACATCATATAACACTTGTTAGTCTTTTTAATTCAACATTTATAAGTTCATTTTAGTTTTTATATAACACTGATTAATTGCCTAGATTTTAATTAGGTAATTCTCCAATCAAAGCATGCATTCTACTCATTTGATGGTTTTGGCTTAGACGTCTGCATTGAAGTGGTGTCAAGTGACTTGAATTCAGCGTGTTCCTGTACTGGGCCCAGTTTCCCGATAACGATGGATAGGCGCTCGTGTCCTTCATGCGAAGGATCTTTCGATGCACCGTTAAAGATGTGCAAGTGTTTCCCGAAAGTCCTCGTAACATGAACGCACGTTCGCGGCTCTAACGATGATCGTAGCCTGGTCCCTGTCCACTGAACGGTGCTGAAATGGGCTCCGGAAGAGGGGGAGACGGAGAAAAGTTGTTGAAACTTTATATTTTGTGGCAGCAAAAAAAATCTCTCCCCATCAAGGCCAACAGCTGAGTAGCTTACAAAAAGAATAAACATGAATGATAAAAAATATTAAAACACAATTGATTAATTGATAAATCCTGCGCGTTCATTTGTTCACGCCATTTCCCCCCCTGTGTGACAAGACAACTACATTTATCTTAATGTGCAGATTTCTGAAACATGCTTTACACAGTAGAGAGCAGACTTCTTCTGATTCTGCATCAGGTTTCATTGCACTCTCTCTAGAATCTAGACTCTTACATTAAAATGCACCGTTCCATTCATTCATTATCGTTCAAATGCGGAAGCTATCTTTAGAATCATTTGGATACTCCAGAATGTTTTTATTTTTTTATGAATGAAGACACCCGCATGCAAGAATGAGTTCAGTTCACGTCGGAGTGCAAACGCGATTAACTTTTTACAAGTGCACAAACGCCAGCGTATTCTTTATTTTGCTGACCACTTGTTTTTATCCCGACAAAAGCCTCGTAAGGGCAGTTCCTCTGCGTCTTTCTCGTAGATCGCAGCATCTTTCAACGTCTTCGCTTAATGCGTTATGCGTTATGCCGTTAGGCGTTTCTACACTGGAGCATCTGCTGACCATCATGGGAGAGATCCCATGATGGTCACCAGCTCTCCAGTGTAGTGGAGCATCTGCTGACCATCATGGGAGAGATCCCATGAAAGTAATATATCGGCGGTAACCACTGTAACCCTAGTCTCATCAACACCAATCCTTACCATTTATTATTTTTTCGTTACGTTTCATTCTATTTTCGTTACGTTTATATATTTTTTCGTATTTTTTTATTTTATTCTTTTTTTTTGACACGCCATTACCAATGTGTTTTAATAAAACACATCAAAATACATTTTCTAAATTACAAATAATACCACGCTACCCCTTTTTTTTTCTTTCTTTCTACAACCTGGAAAGAGCATCAGCTACCACATTTTCACTTCCCTTTTTGTGCCGAATTTCAAGGCTGTAATCCTGCATAGCCAGCGCCCAGCGCATGAGGCGCTGGTTCTGGTTGGAACCAGAACCGAAACTACGCTGGGCCTTCCTGTCAGTGGGAACGGGACACGCTGAGATGGCCGAGACCTTGGCCTCGACAGGCCGCACCTGACCTTGTCCCACCCATTGACCCAGATAAGTGACAGTGGCCTCACCAAAGTCACATTTGGCCAGGTTGAGGGTGAGATTGGCGCCGCTGAGATGGGTGAACACTTGTTCGAGGACCTGTACATGCTCCTCCCATGAGCAAGTGTACACAATGAGGTCATCCAGGTAAACATTACAGTTTGATACACCCGATAACACAACATTTACTAAACGCTGAAATGTAGCAGGCGCATTACATATGCCAAACGCCATGACTGTGTACTCGAAGTGATCAGGGGTGACAAAAGTGGATATTCTGGACGCTCTCTCTGTTAATGGAACTTGCCAGTATCCTTTTAACAGGTCCAGTTTACTGACAAATTTGGCGGTGCCTAAGTTGTCAACACAATCCTCCATCCGCGGCAACGGATAGGAGTCGGGGACAGTGACATTGTTCACCTTGCGGAAATCGGTGATAAAGCGCGGGGAACCATCTGGTTTAGTGCCGACCAGACATGGGGAACTCCACAGACTAGAGCTGGGGCGGGCGAAACCGTGTCGTAATAAATACTCTGCTTCTTGTTTCATCAGCGCACGCTTGACAGAGTTGACGCGGTATGCATGCTGTTTAATGGGCCGTGCGTTCTTAAAATCAATATCGTGGGACAAAACCGAGGTCTTGGACGGAACATCACCAAAAAGTTCCGGGAACCTAGCCACTAATGAAAGTAGGTTCTGTTGTTGGCCGGAGGAGAGATAATCTAAGCGAGACGGCAGCTCCTGCAGCATCTCGGAATTAGATAGGCGAGCAGTTTGTGGATCTGCCGAACGGTGAACAAAGGTGCAGCTGAGGAGGTCACTATTAATGCTGTGCCTGGAGTAACGGGTTCACGGGTGAAGTAAGCTTTTAGCATATTCACGTGACACATTCGTGTTTTCTTACGCCGTTCTGGGGTACTGATAACATAATCAGTGTCATGAGGCGGTCTTGGATCTCGTACGAACCGGAGAATTTGGCAGACAACGATGAGCCGGGAACCGGTAACAACGCCAGAACTTTATCTCCGCTATGAAAATCTCGCTGCACGGCGCGCTGATCAATCCTCCGTTTCATGGCACTTTATTTTTTTTACATTTTTTTTAATTTTCCGGGCAATGGCGTTAGCACCGTGCAGGCGCTCACGAAATTTGCTAACGTAATGTAACATGTTTGTCCCAGACGGCTTCTATGGACAAAAACTTCTCCTGCAGAACTTGCAACGGGCCACGCGGTGTATGACCGAAGACAAGCTGGGCAGGACTGAATCCTAAAGATTCCTGAACGGCTTCACGGGCCGCAAATAACACGAACGGGACTCCATCATCCCAGTTTTTTAGTTTTTCTATGCAATATTTATGCAGCATCGATTTTAAAGTTTGATGCCACTGTTCTAGTGCGCCCTGCGACTCCGGGTGGTACTCACTAGAAACAGTGTGCCGCTAACGTTGAGCTAACGTTGCAAGTTCTGCAGGAGAAGTTTTTGTCATGTAACATGGGTCAGTGTATTAGTAACCCCCTTGGTAAAATGGTTGTTCTAGAGCCCAGATAGGGAACCACAGAGCCACTGAGGAGAGATCAACGACCTGCACTCCCTCACCTGAGTCCTCAGAAAGAGATGAAGAGAGTGAGAGAAGATGAACACTCTTTTTTTTTTTTTTACAAAAGAGAAGGCTGTCATTGACAACAAAAACACGAGAAACATAAGGAAGGTGAAAGAAAGTGAAGGGTGACAGAAAATATTTGGGGGATTTTTACACATGAAAAACTTTTAAACGAATTAATTTGATATGAATTATATTAATAATTCATATGAATTAATATTGCATCACTTATTGGTTATTTGAAGAAGGCATAGAGTTTGGGTTGGGTTTGTTCATAACAACTAATTCTGGCTCCATTCAGTTCCCCTAATGCATCTCCATTGCCAAATTGGTCCAATCTAATTTCAGTCTAGTCATATTGAAACCCCACCACCTCTCATCCATCAAATTATCCCAATTTCTTGTAGCAGGCTGTGGAAAAATCCTGAACTTACCAGTGATTTATAAAAGCAGGCATGTGAAATAGCCTTAAAGCCTTTTCCCCACATTTGCCTGTGGCATGTAAGTTGCGGCATTTAAGTTGTTGGCTGCAGCAGGAGACTCCTCTGGCTTTTTAATGCATCAAATCATCCAAAGGCCAAAGAGGATGCTGCTTAAACTGGAGTAGATGAGCATTACCACCCGTACCAGTCCCTTGCTGGGTATCCAGCTACCATCACAACCCTGTTTAGACCATCTAACCTCTAAACACATTGCGTAGTTAACGTCTGAGCTAACGTTGCAGTCTGCCCCCTGACATTGATATGCGTCTCCAGTGACTAAATGAGATCTGAGTTTGGAAAGTTTTTTTTTCAGAATGCAAATAACCCTTAGTCATTGTTTAGTCATCAAAAATCAGTTTGATGTCTATTTTCATTTACACAATTGCAAGCTGGCTACTTCTGCATGTTTGAAGGTTATTTTAGATGTGAATTTTCAGGGTGCAGGATCACATGCTCATAAGCATGCAAACAAAACTCATAAGCCATGAAGAACCCTGTAACCATGGTTATTCATTTGGCATTGATCATTCTGGATACATTCTTTGGTTTTTCAGGGGGCTAGGTTTATATGTGCATGTATTGCGTGTGTATCTTGAAAAAAAGACCTCCACCTCCACATTGTGCATTCAAAAAAGGTCCCGTTATAAGCGGCTTTCAATTTATTTCTTGTATCTTAACAATCACTTAATATATCATCAAAACTGTTTTACTTTTCATGTGGACAAGGTCATAGAATAGGGTAAGATATTCAACAGATCATAACTAATAAAGTCTACAAAGATGCAATGCTTTTATTAATAGTATGCGTACACCATTCCCCATACCCTAACGACATTGACTGCATCTGAATAACCAATGTATCTCACCTCTGCTTGCGCTGTCTTCACACTGCTTTCCTGTAAAGCTTTCAAATGATTTCTCCCGAGTTGCTTTAATTGGCTAGACCCAGCTGCATCTAGATGAGTAATCGATTGGCCCCGGCAGCAAACACACCTTTCTGTTAATCGGTTAGCAATTCAAATTCCCAAGCAGGGAGCCTAGAGGCCTCCGGAGCTGATCACATTGTGTGTGGTGATTTAGAAATTCCATTGAATATAAGGTCTGGCTGGTCCTGAACTCCAACAGTGGTGGTGGCGGCAGGAAGTGTTGTATTAGCTCCAGAGAATCTCCCAGCACTGGCGCGAGCATGGAGGAAATATCTAGCAAAGACCCCCCAGACTCTCCCCACCTCTGAAACCCTGTTGCCCCCTACACTTCTGGCCCGGCGAGCTCTCTGTGAACGAGCCTTGTCTCTCGTCGACCCCGGCAAGTACTCTATTTCCAGATTTACTGGCCCAGATGATGGGTTTTTCCACATCAATGAGCGCAGTC
>OMLJ01048564.1:0-10444 GCA_900302595.1 Gadiculus argenteus | reverse complement strand
ATTGAAAATTATTGGTGGGGACAATTCAACGACCGCTGGATATCGGTGGCGACACGTCACCTCCGTCCGTGCCAAATATACGCCCTTGCTCCTCATGGTTTGCATGTCAGAAAGACCAATGGCATGTAAATAGACTGCATTTATATAGCGCTGTTATCCATAGCGCTTTACAGTTTATCCACAGCACTTTACAGTTTATTGGAAATTAATCGAGGGGCATTATTGGGGGGGGACAATTCAACGACGGCTGGATATCGGTGGCGACACGTCGCCTCCGTCCACGCCAAATACACACCCTCGCTCCTCATGGTTGCATGTCAGAAAGAGGGCATGTAAATGGACTGCATTTATATAGCGATTTTATCCACAGCGCTTTACAGTGTATGCCTCACATTCACCCGTTCACACACACATTCACACACCGTTGGCAGAGGCAACCACGCAAGACGCCAACCTGCTCAACGGGAGCAATTAAGAGTTAGGCGTCTTGCTCAAGGACACTACGACAGATCTTTTCCCCAGGAGGAGCTGGACTCGAACCACCGACCTTTCGGTTGCTGGCCGAGGACCTGAGCCACTCCTCAGTGGCACTCACTCTGGCACCAATAAGCACAGGTATTTTTTAAATACACAGCCTGCCTGCTTTACCAGTAGTTACTGTAGTGGTTCCAACAGAGGCCGATTCTGCACAGATGTGGCTATCTGACAAACGGTGTGTTTGGTTAACAGGGGCGGACAATGGGAATAGAAAAATGGAAAACCTCTCTTCTTCCCACAACCTTGTAGCAATATAGTGTACTCCCTGTAACAATAAATGTGTGTTTGTGTTCCGTGTTTTTATAATCACTGTCCAGATACTTGTCATAACATCTTTTATCAGCGGGAAGTAGGCAACTGCAAAGTTTAATATCATCATTCTTCAAAAGGGATTGTATCCAGTGGCTGTGTCAAAATAAATGTCAGGTGGCCTCAACAAAACCGTGGCTTGCTTTTGAAGCAAAAATGTATTTATAACGCTAAAGATAAAATGTTAATAGGTATGTAACTTGTGCAGTGTACACATTTACATAACAACCTCTGTTTCACTGCAGAAGACATACTTCTGTGCAGTGAAACATGCGTGTAAATATGAGCTTTAGGGTCAAACCAATCATATTTCTAAAATAATTGTTTCCATGAGGATCTTAACGCCAATGGCATCGCAGCAGCTGCAATAAGGGTCAGAAGCCAAGCTGTTCTATTTCAAGGTGTGTAGTATTGTACTGGCTTCTGCAAGGTTATAAATCACATCACAGCACGTATTGAAGACGAATAAAACCAGCAATGTAATGTGTGCTTGCATGTCCTGTTCAGTATTCACACCTGTGCGTATCACTTGCTCGTGCACGTCACACACATGCCTGACGGTTGTTGAAAAGCGTGTCAGCTGAATCTCAACACGGTCTTCCCCTCAGGAACCGGCGTCACGACTGGGATGTAAAGCAGACTCGCGTTACGGAGCGGTCCAGGGACACGCCCAGGCCTGTTCTCCAGTCCAGGCCCCATGCCTGCGTGCGTGGCGTGGGTCTTTAGATGGTGTGAGGCGGGCTGGGGACTGCCCGTTTGTCCGACGTGCCGTTGGTCCGACCTCTCAATGTTCCAAAAAATTCCCATTAGACCGACAGCCCACTAGTCCGGACATCTCTTTGTTCCGAATAAAATAGTCCCACTAGTCCGACAGCTCATTGTTCTGAAAAACGGGCGATAGCCATTCTGGAGTGCTAGGGTTAGGGTTAGGGTTTAGTGTTAGGGTTAGGGTTTAGGGTTAGGGTTAGGACCAATGGTCGGACCAATGGAGCGTCGGACTTATGACATGCCACCAGGCGGGCTAACGTCCAGGGGTCTGTTTACTGAACTAGTCTTTGAATTTTGTCAGTGCAAAGGAAAGAGGTGCTCCCAGCACTGTTGTGAGAGGGCTACATTCAGAGAATTCAGAGAATTAATTCATAATGAGAATTCATTGAGAAGATTAGGTTATAGAACAGCCCGGTCTCACGCCGTATCGTGCTCATGCGCACAAACGCTATTAATCTATTGAATCGTGTCCCAGAGCACGATAGTCTGACTTTTTTCGTGCTACACAGAATGAAATGTAAATGAATGGGAGTGATTATCCACCTTTTTCGTGCTGCACAGAACGAAATGTAAAGCAATGCATTTTGAACGGGAGCGTTTCTCCGACGTAACTCTAACCCTAACCCTAAACCCTAACCTAACCCTAACACTAAACCCTAACCTTAACCGTAACCCTACTCAAAATGCATTGGTTTACATTTTGTTGTGTAGCACGAAAAAAGTCAGAAAATCAGGAAAATCTGGGACACGATTCATAGATGAATAAGGTTTGTGCGCATGAGCACAATATGGCGTGATATCGTGTTGTATAGAAAAGAAAAGGCAGTATGATGGATAGGGGACTTGGCTTCCAGATGTTTTCTGAAGGTAGGGAGGGGATGTACATTGCACTTAATTGTAAATACTGCCCTCAAGGTTTCCACACAGATGGCTGACACCGTTGTACATTAAGAGGTCTTCCTGTGTTCCCTTTGAGCTATCAGGGGACTGATGGCACGTTTCCCATCTTCATTCAGATGGAATGAAGAACAGAAGGCCAAACCAAAAGACTGAACTCATATTATAAATCAAATGGCCGTGTGCAGTTCATCTGTAAGATCAGAGCCGAGATATCAGTGTTGGTGAAGTTCCCCGAGGCTGAGGCCTTTTATTTGGCAAATCTTCACTCAGGTGTGAAATAAATGCCAAGTCCAGGGGCCCTGGTTGTTTGGACCACAGAGTACCTTGGCTTGGAGGCGGACGATTGGGATGTGGTCGTAAAACGACATACACTAAATCTTGCATGAGAGTGCTAACTCAATCTCTGATAACTCTTTTGGAATCAATCTTTGTTCTTTGTTTGTTGTTAGCGTTAGAAGGCAATTGCTGGCTGAGGTCATGGTCAGGTGTGATGCATTTGGATGATTCTATCACCAATACAATACCATACATTTTAATTTAGCTTCCTCACTTTTTGCTTTGAAGTTTGCAGCATCTCAATCAAAAAGGGTCTAATCACAGGCACTCTAGACAATTACATCACAGACTCTAGATAATTAAACCTGTTTCTGAAGTTAAAAGCTTCTTTGTTGGGAGGGATAGAAAATGAAAAGATGGTTTGTATGTAAACAGTGCGTTTTTTCAGTGTGTATGTACTGTGTGTGTGTGTGTGTGTGTGTGTGTGTGTGTGTGTGTGTGTGTGTGTGTGTGTGTGTGTGTGCGTGTGCGTGTGCGTGTGCGTGTGCTCACATTAAGGAGAGACTAAAGGGACTGTAATAGCAAGACTTATGAGTCAACATGAACTGTTCAAAATCCTCCACAGACAATTTTAACGATTTTCTTCTCTACCGTTATCGTCTTCAGACACTCCAGAAGACCAATGGAAATGGAAAAAGAACATATTCTATACTTCAGGGGCAAACAAGCCTTTGTCTAGCAAAACCACAAGCTTCTTATTACATACTGTATGGCTTTGTTTGACACAGCTTTATTTTCATAGAATGATGTCAAGAAGGTTGCTGTCAAAGTAGTTTGATTGTGTTTATTATGACTAACAAGCCTAACTGGACTCAATACAAACATGAAGTGATTAGAACCAATCTTAATCGGACTCAGACAAAAACTTGGATATAAAATGCACTATATTGTCATTGTGTATACACGTAACTATACTGTAAGCACGAGCTGCGAAGGAATAGTAGCCAACATCACTGGCTTTATGAAAAGTATGCTGCCTGTATTATGGAAAATCGCTGTATTGTAGGTTTAAAATGATTTAAAATGTTGCTTTCTCATGGTGTATTATCTAGTTCCACACATGTTTTCCCATATGGCCTGGAGTAAGCTAAACAGAAGTGGGGTATAGGCTCAGAAACTGCTTGTCAATACATTTAGAGTTTGTACATTTCAGCAGCGCAGTGCAGGGGCCTTCAGGTAAACACCCATGGATAATTGTATTGCGTGGAGCGGGTGGAACTGTGTTAAAAGTCTCAGTGAAACTATATTCTGGGCTTACTCTGCTGGAGGGGAGACTGCTGTATGCATACATTAATTTGGTTATTTTCTACAACTATTGTGTGCTTTTTTGCATTTAGAAGTCTGTCCTATATTTAATATCTCATAAAGAATTGCCACAACACCTCGTAACGTGAAGTGAAAATAAATTAAGGAGTTAGTATCAATTTCACGTTTGCATTATGCAACGCCATTTTATAGCAAAGATGAGGTTTTTATCACGGTAGTAAGATTTGCTTAGGTTTGTCCTGCAGTAATTCCATGTGTTGCTCATTTAAAGTCTAACACAACCTTCAGAAGTGTTCTCTGATTGGACGGCTCTGCCCTGAGCAAAAGGCTGGAGATTGAACTCTCTGTTTAAGGAATGCACTACGTGACACTTCCGAACCTGCTCAGTATCCACAATAACTCTGTGTGAAGGGCATGTGGCTTTGAATCAAATCAAAATTGTGTTATTACTTGTTGGAAGTTAATGTGAGTCAATCCATCATCTTTCATTGAGACTTTGTCCAAGCAAGATAATATTAGGGAAATATTGCATGTATTTTCAACTTTCCATCAGAGCTGACTGATTCAAGAAAACCAAATGCTTGCAGATGAAATGGTCTACCTAGTTGCTACCATGAGGTGATGTTCTGTGTGATCTCCAGCATTGTTCTGATGCATTGTTCTGTTTACCACCCCACCTTGTAATGGAGGTACGGTTCTGGTGTCTCCTATGGAAGCCGCAATAGCCGCATACTGACCAGTCCCAGGCTTTTTTTTGACTATGCCTACGCATTAGCTCCCCTTGTCGTCGCGTACGCACCACAGGGAAGTCGGAGAGGCTTATCAACGGAGCGTCGACGAGCTAGGAGCGGCTCAGAAAAGTACCACCTCTGCTGGAGGACTTTCTGAGCCCCTGTAAGAATCCCTGTAAGAGTCCTGAGGGGCGGGATCCTCTCTCCGAACTGCACCCACAAAACCTCATAGCGGGAAAAGTACGCCTGGTCGGTACGCGGCTAATATGAAGATCAGGATTGAGGAACTCACCATCATAACACCAAACAATGTGCTGCTTAATCCTTATCTACTTAAAGATGCAGGCAATGTTTATCAACGAGTCAATGTGACCCCAGGACACAGAGTGTGTCAACCTGTGTCAACCTGGGCCATCTGTATGAAAGTTGAGTTATACATTTACAAGCAAGTCTCTTATGTCGCAGGTCATTCGGGGGCATATAGGACAACGACCCTATACTTTGGGCAACCACAGATAGTGCTGATAGTGGATGGGGGGGCCCAGGAGGACCTCCTGGAGGCTCACGGAGGAACCAATGCAGTCCAGGAGGCCGTATACCACAGGGTCCCAGTGCTGGGCATTCCCCGGTCGGGCTGGGGGCGCAGCCCGGGGACCACATTGATATATATCCACCACTCCACATATCACATTCATCCACCATTCTCCAGGCTAATAAGCTTTTTTTTTAACTAACTATTGCATTACTCGGCAGGGGATTAATAACGTCTATCTTCAACCTGGTGTCCCTAGAACATGGAACATGTTCATGGATATTGTTGCATTATCATTTTGCCGTTTGAATGCTGTATAGGCATTTTTACAACATTCTTTATAACAACCATTTCCTTGTAGCAGGCTGACAATGACAGAGTCATCTGCATACTTTAAAATAAGTCTTCCCTGCTGCTGCGGCACATGTTGGTGTAAAGGATGAACAGGAGAGGGGACAGAACACAGCCTTGAGCCGGTGGAGGGACAGACCTGGTCAGACTGTACTCCATTGACTCGCACTCTTTGTGTCCTATTAGTTAAAACATCTAAAACCCAGCCAACAAGATTTGTACTAAAATCAAACCCTTTCCTTCCAGATGTTTAAGAAGCATGTTCATCAGCGTGACTGTGGTATCCTCAACACCTCTGTTTGGCCTGTAGGCAAACTTTGGGCAAAAGTAAAAAAAAATAGGCCGTCAGTGTAATAAAATCATTCTGTACTTTGGGGAAACTTGTCTTGGGAACTGGAGCAAATCCTTCCAACATTTTGGGACATGCTGAATTTGTAAGGACTTGAAAATGTAATAAAAAATTGGGCAGAGTTCCATAGAACATAATTTAAGCAGTCTACCACATGTATTGTCAGGTCCACAGCTTTTATTTGAATTTATGGAAGAGAATACCTTTTCAACATTTCCCTCTTGAAAAGTGATTCTGGTCGGCTAATTTATGCAGCTTTATTTATTTGCGGCTAATTTTATTCTGGACTGAAATCATGAGTTTCAAATCAGGAAAATAAATTATTAAGAGCAGCGTTCTATGTATTTTATCAGTTCCTTGAAAGGAGCTGTCCATAATATAATAGTTATGTAATGTTAGAAATGCCATATACCATAGCCATCGGTCAGCTATTAGTGAGTGAAATGCTCTCTATGATGTGTTGCCTCTGTATGACACAATTTAGATGCTTATATCTGACCAATCAGGACATCTCTTCCCTGATTGGTTCGGGTAACTCATTTTGACTGTCAATCACATGCTCGCACACAGTGCTACCAGAGATCCACCCCAGGTGCATGAATGTCACATTTCTCAAAGGCAGCGAGTCACAGGGAGGGAGGGGGATTATTTTGGGGTTATTTGTTTCAAAATCCATCCCTCTTCTACACCTTGGTCTCGCTCTATGCAAAACTTACCTCCAGACACTTTAATTTTTCAATAACATTTTCAATAACAGATTAAGGATAGGTTGAATAAAATACCGGTCCTATAACAAAATAAGTAACTGGAGTGAAATGAAAGGAACAAGAGTAAATGCAATAACAAGTATGCATTATTGGTTACACATTATTCATGTCAAACATTATGAAGTGTTACGTAACTTACTTAGTTACTTTTTCTCGTTCACTGATTGGGCAGCGCCCCTGTGAGAAAGAATCTTGGAGTTTGAACTCTAATGTGTGAGGACTGTACTCTTTGAAACGACAAAATCCCCCCCAGTGCCTGCAGGAACATCGTGTGATGGGTATGTTGCTCTGCATCGAGTCATGTGTGGCGGTTAAGTTAGCATGTCTGTTTTTAACTGACATGCTAACTGAGTGTCGCAATTGTTCAAGATGGCTTATCATGCTTATCAATTACATTAATCAAACCAAAGAGCACTTATAGATTAACCACATATCTCTGGCTCTGTTTCTAGGTACCATGGAGTCAAATTCTGCACGTGGAATATCGATATTCTTCAGTGTTTTACTAATTCCTCTCCTTATTACCTCACCTTGTAATGGAGGTAAGATTCTGGTGTTTTCTTTGGATGGTAGTCACTGGATCAATATGAAGATCATGATTGAGGAACTCCACGCCAGAGGACATAGCATTACTGTGGTCCGGCCGTCAAAGAGCTGGTACATTGAAGAAGCGTCCCCTTTGTATGACTCCATCAATATCCCTCAAACCAAGCAATTTGAAGATGTAGTTCAAGAATTTTTAGAGAAGTACATAAGGGTATGTTATTGTCAAATTCATACTACATTTTATACATACTAGCCTTTATGATATAGATGATATGTATATTTAATAATGTACATCATATCATTACTAATTACATAATATAATGACTAATTTAATGTTTTGGTCCATTAAGTTCAAACACTGACTGTACTTTCTATTTGTCCCTCAGGTACAGAGAGAAGGATTGTCGTCACTTACGTTCCTCAAACTCACTGGGCAGTTCCAGTCACTGATGTCTGAGGTCCATTCAATGTACTGTGATATGCTTGCTCAAATCTTTGAAGATGAAAGGCTTCTCCAGAGCCTATCAGAAGCCCGGTACGACCTGGTTCTGGTCGACCCTGCCATCGCGTTGGGCGCCGTCCTGGCCAAGTATCTCAAGCTACCTTTGGTGCTGAACGTGCGCTGGATAACCAGTGGAGACGGCCATTTCATCATGGCCCCGTCGCCGCTGTCCTACATCCCCGTCCCGGGCTCTGGGCTGACAGACAACATGAGCTTCACCGAGCGCCTCAAGAACGTGTTTTTCTACGGCCTCATTATTTTCCAGGAGGTGTTCATGGTGGGGCCTCATTATAAAGCCATCTGTGACAAGTACATTGAGGGAGGCTGTGACACCAGCTCACTCCTCCAGGAAGCGGATATCTGGCTGTTCAGGTCTGACTTTGTGTTTGACTTTCCTCGGCCCACCATGCCAAATGTGGTTTATATAGGGGGCTTCCAGTGCAAACCTGCCCGGCCCCTCCCAGCTGACCTGGAGGCGTTTGTTGAGAGTGCCGGGGAGCAGGGAGTCATCATCATGACCCTGGGTACTTTTGTGAATGCGTTACCAGATGACATAGCGGAGGATATTGCCAGGGTCTTCGCAAAGATGCCTCAAAAGGTAACAGAGATCAGACAGATGGTTTGTATTGTAGGTCCCTGCCTTCACAAACAGAACCACCACCAAAATACAATGTTTTGCCCTGGATACTAATACATGTTTTACTTCAAACAAAAGTGGTCTGCTTAACCTTTAGCAATGCTCATCAATGAGTAAACGTGATCCTAGTACACAGTGTGTGTAACCAGTGTCATCTGAATGACAGTTGAGTTATACATTTACAAAGGGTGAATGTATAACTGTGCTGAAAAAGGGTGCTGAGAGTGTCTCACGGTTGGGGTGGCTGAGGGGAAGGGTGAAAAGAACTCTCAGGTTGTCGACGGGGTGGGGGGGGGGGCGCACATCGTGTAAAATGTTCCACCCCCGTTTCAGTTTGTTGAAGGCGGGGAATGTGCCGTCTTTTGCACATTTCCGGCCCCTATTAGGCCTGTTGACGGACTGGGGCCGCCGAATACATGTTCAGCCCCTCGCCACTAGGGGGGGCTGCTGCTGCCAGCGTCCCTGCATTTACAATCAAGTCTCTTCTTTTGCAGGTCATTTGGAGGCACGTTGGAAAAAGACCGTCTGCTTTGGGAAACAACACGCTGATAGTGGACTGGATGCCCCAGAAGGACCTCCTGGGCCACCCTCAGACCAAGCTGTTTGTGGCCCACGGAGGAACCAATGGAGTCCAGGAGGCCATATACCACGGGGTCCCAGTGCTCGGCATACCGCTGTTCTTTGACCAATTCGACAACCTGCTACGTCTGCAGGAGAGGGGAGCGGGGAAGATTATAAATCTGGCTGAAGTTAACGGTCACAGCTTCGAGCAGGGACTCAAGGAAGTCCTCCACCAAGACAGTTACAGGCACAACATGCAGAGACTGTCCCGTCTGCACAGGGACCAGCCGATTCCCCCCATGGAGCACGCCATCTTCTGGGTGGAGTACGTGATGCGCCACAAAGGTGCAGCCCACCTGCGTACCGAGGCTTACAAGATGCCCTGGTACTCTTACTACTCTATAGATGTACTGGTGGCTCTGTGGGCTGCAGGAACCGTCTTTCTTCTCTCTACTTGTATCATGTTCAGGTTCTTGTGCTGCAGAGGGAGAACATCCAAGGTCAAACTAAATTGAAGTGTACTCAACTCAAGTGTATATTTAAAGAGTTTAAATTCTAAGTGATGATTTTTCCTGAAAACTTGGGAATTGGTGTTTCAACATCTAGAAATCATTCCTGGTTGAATTATACAAAAATGAATAATGTAAATAATGTAATAATGTGTTTTTGCAGGTTAGACCAAATAATTAGCTCTGGGAAATAGTTAGCAAATTACTAGCAAATTATTAGCAAAGTATTAGCAAAAAGGATGAAAATCCTGGGTTTCTTTCCCATTACTATTTAAGACCATAAATAAACAAGAAAGGCTTTCTGCTTAAAGCATGCATTCATTTATGCATTAACACAAAAATACTGAAGTCTTCGGGCAAATTAAGCACGATTATTTTTTGGTTGGGAAAGGAATTAATAAATGACCCTGGCTTTCCTTGGATTCTAGTATTTTTCTTAAAAATGCATTTATAACTTTGCCTTTATTTTCTATCTATTTCGTTAACTTTGCCTATGTTTTCTTTTATCATCTATTATTTGATTTTATTGTATGACAATGTTTCTATGTGAAGCACTTTAAGGCTGCCTCTTATTATGCCTCTTATTATGTCAGCTGAATGGGAACTGGTGACATTAAAGCTTAGACATCAACCTGGAATATTCATGCAATAGTTTATTACTAACGTAAGGGCGGCCTGACAACACATGCCTCAGATGTAGGAGAGAGGGAGAGGCAAACAGGCACAGGGCCAGAACAGCCAGCTAATGGAGCTAATGCTATTGTAGCTCACACGGTATCCTAACAGGTTAGGCACATTAACGTCAAAGGGAATATCAAACTGGACTTAATGGAGCGAGAGGAT
>OMLJ01048562.1:0-12330 GCA_900302595.1 Gadiculus argenteus | reverse complement strand
GCTGACAACACACACACACACACACACACACACACACACACACACACACACACACACACACACACACACACACACACACACACACACACACACACACACACACACACGCGCACACCACTACAGACGACAGGCCCTGAGGTACACTGAGGTGGTTTATGGTTCTTGTCAGTTGGAGGGCGTGATGAAGTAATGATTAATAACGGGGATGTTTGGAAATGTAAATGTCTGCTGTAGCACAAACAAACCAGTGGGGCTTCTGGCCATGATTAAACGGACATTTCACAAGCGATTGAGCATGCAAAAAGTCATCCATTTCCCCCCCACTCACCGCCATACTCCTCCTCACTCTGCAAACAGCAACACGGAACCCCTTCTCCCGTGAAGTCGGCTAACATTATACGAGGGTCTATACGTGTTTATTATATGCACACACACACGGGCTATTGAAGACAGACCAGGGTCTCAATTTATGGAACCGCTGGGATTTCCTGATTAGGTAATTCATGTTGGCGAACGGGGTTCTAATGACTCGACTCTAAAGCGGCATGTCCTTCGACAATTATTATTATATCTCAACCCCCGCGTCCGTGAAAGCCGACAGTAAATTGTCAACGTTTTTGCCTTTCACGCTCATCAGGGCCCATAACCGGAGGTCTGATTTGTCGTAAATCATTGCTTTTATGAACGGGTGAGAGGTGTACAGGGCGGGGAGTCAGGAGAGTCTTCTGTTATCGATCCAACTTGTGAACGGCAACCGGTTCCATAGCCACCTTCCAAACATCCTTGAAGGTATTTTGTATTTACAGCGCGTGTTCATATTAAAGTAGACAGCGTTGTGACAAAGGAGGGCCTTTTCTTTTTTTCTTTTCTTTATGTTTTAAAAAAAATGCCAACCGACAACGCGCGTGCATCCGTGTGAGTGCGTGCTGTGTTTGTTGAAGGTCGTTTGTCATCTGCCTGTCACCTCGACGACAGTTTTTGACAGACAGGGAGACAAGAGAGACGTACTTTGGCGGTTTCCACTGTGAGTAAACAACGACAAAAGCTTCGGTGAGCTAATGTTTTTGACTGGGCCTCGGTGTTGTTGACATAAGCTTGAAGTCAGATGTCCGCAACGATATGTTTACCAGTGAAATCACCAGCTACGTTGCAGAAAGTGGTCGTTATCGGCTCTTAAAGATTGCTCGATGACCAAGTCATTAGTTTAGAGCCCACGGAACAGAAAAAAAGTACAAGAAAAAATGCTAACTAACTAACCACATTTTCACAAGCTTCATCGGAAAGTGGAGGTGCAAAAAGTGTGACCAAGATGAAGAGGCTTAGGTAGTCTAGGGGTTATTGATCGTTCTTTTGTGTATTCATCTATGTATCATATATTAGTAACAAAGAAACTTCACCGGTAAACACTCATTTACAGTTGAGTTACACCCTAACCCTTCATTCACATAATTCCTTTACTCATAACACGGCATAATAGCCCAGTGGCCGTGTCATTCTCACTTTTTACTCCATAACTACTAATTATAATCATGAATAACTGTAATTACGCCCTACTTCCCTGCCACGTTTGGACACACTAAGGCGTAAGCTGCACACATTAAAACATGCTATCTGTATTTTTTTAAATAATGAAATGTTTAGCCCACCAATTACACCCATGAAGGCTCAGTCCCTGTGTTCTATTATATTATTATATGTTTTTTGGTGTTTGGTGTTTGTGTGTGGGGACTGCGTCTCGTGTTGAGAGGTGGATGTGGGTTATTAAGGAGTGTACTGGTAGGGGTCCCACCCCAGCATGGAGGCCCAGTAAATGGTGTGCTCTTATGGAGACAAATCACCCTCTGGCCACAGGGTTTCAATGAAAGGGGACATAGTTAGAGTATATAAATATAGCCTTAGGAAGCACCGCTAACCATGTGATACACTCAAAACCAGGCCCAATGCTTGTGGCTGGGTGGATGTTTAGTTTTTTTATTCTGAAGAGACTCAGCTTAGCGTAGTACATAAAGAGACCGGGTGGTTACAGCAGGCTAGTATGGGAGTTCATAGTGAAGTGGAGCTAGCGAAAGCCTACAGCTAGTGTACATATTCATTTTTTGTAGTTTGTTGTTAATTTTTTGAATTTTTTGATTAAAAAATGCACATTTTTGCAAGGAAAGGAAGGCCTTCAAAGCTGGATGTCAATGCAGACAGCAGCTTTTGCTTTTTGTTATTGAGAGAAGTGGAGCTAGCGAAAGCCTACAGCTAGTGTATATATTCATTTTTTGTAGTTTGTTAATTTTTTGATTAAAAAATTAAAAATTTTGCAAGGAAAGGAAGGCCTTCAAAACTGGATGTCAATGCAGACAGCAGCTTTTGCTTTTTGTTATTGAGAAGCTTTATTCCAAAGGGACTTACACTTGATTACATGACATTCATGTGCTGGCATGGGTTAGGGGTTGTCTTAATCAAGGATGCCTATGGACGATATTGGCGGACATTGGTTGTTGAGGCCACAGAACCCTTTGGCTTGAGAGTCAAAGAGGCTCCCCTCACCTCTGACGAGTCTATCCTGTTCTATGAATTATGAACATTAATAGCAGGCATAATAGGGTCGTATAAATGACTTTGGGACATGAGAGGTGATGGTGTTGGTGTGGTAATTTTTCACAGCCTGTGCTTATTAAAACATGACAAGCATAGTGGAGTGTAGGAAGAGTGTCATGTGTTAACAAGCCTAACATGTAGAATTAATAGGTGAGAGAGGCACACAATAACACAAGGGGCCCTATCTTGCGCCCAACGCAATTGACTTTCTACACCGATGCATGTATTGGTGCTAGTTTGCACCCGGCGCAGAGCTGATTTTCCCCCACAGCAAACAAGTGCCGCTACACTTGCGCCTGGAGAGGCGTGTCTGTGAAAAAGCAGAGGCGTGTTCCGCCGCAAATGATACTACGGCGCTATTTTAGTGATCAAAAAATTGCGCCACTACAATTGCGTAACTGACCGAAAAAATACAGGTCTAAATTCACTAGCGGATAGCGCAGTTGGTGTTGCTATTTTGACGTGTCGGAACTGCAGCTTGTAGCTCGTAGCTCGTCCACGCTCCGTTGATAAGCCTCTGAGACTACCCTGTAGTGTGTTCGTGACGACTGGGAGCTAATGCGTGGGCAGAGCAAAACAAAAGCCTGGGACTGAAAAAGTCCTGGTGGGTACGCGGCTAATGTATTGCTGCGTATCATTAAATAGATCCACAGTTGTATAAGAAAATGCTATTCCATGCGTGAATTAGGCCTATTATTTGGCCATAAACTGAGCCATTTGTAGTTTGAAATTCATGTGGTCATGCATCTGTCTCAGCAGAGACTGCAAAGGCGTCAAAATATTAACTCGTCAAGTCAAATGCGTTGGCTCTTAAAAGGGATGGGAGACGGAACTCTCATTGGTTTAGTGCACGTTACGCCCAAAACACACCTACGGGCTTCAGTCCAAACCATTTTAGATTTTGCGCTTCAAACATGCATTTGAGAACGTAATGTAGGGTAGTATCATGGGCGTCGCCACAATATATTTGCAGGGGGTCCCCCCCACCCTTGAAAAAAGTTGTTTGGACCCCCCCACATTTGCCATCAAAAATATATTATTATATTATATTGCATGACTGGTCTACTAGTCATACTATGACATTAATATAGGGCTATATGTTGACTCAAAGTTACCTCATTATTTTCTAATTCAGGCTTTGATTTTTTTTATGCTCATATTTTGCTCTCATTTAAAGAAAATAAAGAGCCAAAAAAGTTGTCAGTGTCGGTCTGTGAATTAAACCAAAACATAATAGTAGTCATTGCAGACCATGCCAGCTCCAAGGAAGAACAAAGAAAGAGGGAGATTATTTTGGGTGTAAAACGCACCAGAATGCGGGAAATTGAATCTCCCCCCCGCAAAAAAGTGTCCCCCCCACATTAAACAAGCTGCTGACGCCCATGGGTAGTATTGTAAAGTACAGTGTAGCATTGTATGATATTGGCCTACAACTGCTTTATGTGAGCTATTTAATAACCACTATGGAAAGGATTAAAGATATATCTGACCAATAATTGTGTGTGGTCCAAAAGTGGGTCCAAAGTGTGGTCCAATATGCTTTAATTGACATTTTTCCAAAGTTTAACTGACTCTTATCATTGTTAACAGCTACAGGCAGTTTTGCAGTTGTCTTCCTCGTTGAAAAGATGCCCTAAAAATGGCATCTTGTTATAGTTGAAAAGCTGCCTTTAACAGTCTTATATTGTGTAACTCAATTGTCGTCTTTGTGCGTAACATTATCATGTCAGACTCCCATCCAACACACACTGACAGTCTGACATCTGAGTGTTTCACTGTGAGACACAGTATCACACTGTTCATGGATCCAATTAGCAATTACAGCTTTGAAGTTCACAAGATTAAAATTAAATAAAAATGTAAAAAAAAAAAGGAACATTTCACATTTCACGGTTGACTTTGCTGTCATTTTTCATATTTGTTCACAGCTGTCACCTCTGATTCTCTTGCTTTGCTGCAGACTAACCCAGTGGAGTTCCAGGAGATTTCAGGCTGAAATCATGCAGGAACTCAGTATTTCCAATATTATTACCTGTTAGTTATGGTTGATGTTCCCCAGAATGTCATTCACCCTTCACTGTAAAACATTCTAGAAATTCACAGGAGCCTAAGATAGCCTTTAGGAACTTTATATAAAAAAAATGTAATACCAGAAGAATAACTTTTGATGCTGCGACCGCTATCTATCTATAACGCAACTTGTGTGTGTGCGTGTGCGTGTGTGACAGGCATATTTAGCTGACGCTTAGTCAGACTGACCTAAGATTTCGAATGTGGCTTGCGCAAGGATGCACAACACGAAGTTGTGCATCCTTGATTTTCAAGATTTTAGCCTTTAGCATTTTTCAAAAGAGAATTATTTATGTAGGCCGTCGAGTCGTGGCAGTGTATTATTTCCGAGCGGACCGCTTTTAGGGGGGCCCTGCCCCAGATCATAGGGCTACACCTGGTTGATGCAGACGCGGAAAGTGGGGTCTCCGTCCAGGGGCGATTCTAGGTTCAGACCTTTGGTTGGGCGTAACACACACAGAGGTATATGAAGTATAGAAAGGCAGGGTCTCGCGATTGCCAACGAAGGGGGGTGTTGAGCGTCTCACGATCGAATAACGTATATAGAGGGCTGTATTTAAAGCTACAAAAATAATACAAATTACAAAAATTACAAAAACTAAACGATAGGGTAGGCTACGGCCACTGCACCAGTATGTGTAAAACCAAATGCCTTCAAATGGATTCATCTCCTGATATAAATTTAGCAATTTTTCTTTGCTACACACGTTGAAACTCAATAGTGTAGTTGGCGGACTTTGCTAGCAGGCTTACGGGCGTCTTCCCAGAGGGGCTGGAGAGGTTTATCGAGTTAATAGCACTATCATTTATGTGTATTATTCTTACGTCTGTCATTAAGCTGAGATAGATTAAGCCTGTGTTAAGAATTGGCCAGGTGAGGTATGCCCTGGGCCTGCATTCATGGCGAGAACAGGGTGGCTCCATTATAACCTCAGATCACTATCAACAGGTGCTAGCTAGAGTCAACAAACCTGTGATTAATCGGCAGGCTATCACTTATCCTCATAAAAGCATACGTCTAATAACTAATGAACTGCCAAACGGGGTTAAACATTAAAGGAAAACGCAGTGTGACGGAGCAGGCAGGATGGCAAAGGATTGGCGGCATCCATGCAATGAAAGTGGAGAATGACTTAGTAATGAGTAATATTATAATGACGGCTTGTTTGCCAACCTTAGAGCCAGGCACAGACTCCTGCTGAGTTCTCTTTGAACCCAGGCGCGCCTCGAATGACAAAAACAAACATTTGAGGGAGAGCAGAGCCATTCATATTTCATAATGGTGCTCTCATGTGAACAGCCAAGGTGAAAAAAAAACCAACATCAAATATTTAAAACAGATATATTTATTGCACGCACCGCACCAGACAAATCTGATTACCCCTGTTGGTTGGAAGGGGGGGGGGCGGCTAGGCCTTCTCTATGATACACACAGACACACAGATACACACACACACACACACACACACACACACACACACACACACACACACACACACACACACACACACACACACACACACACACACACACACACAGGAAACCAGACGAGAAGGTTCCTTGGGCTGTGCTGTGTTCATGACGCCCTGTTTCCTCGTCAAGTTCAGAACAGTGCTATTAATCAGTGTTGAAAGGCCTCCCATCCATCCAACCCCAATATCGGAAGGGCCGCCGCCACCGCCCGCCGCTGCCTAGCGCGGAAACGGTTTTAAAAAGCCAGCCGTGGTCCACACACGATGGCCATTAAAAGCA
The DNA here is from genome assembly GCA_900302595.1 of Gadiculus argenteus. Taxonomy (NCBI): domain Eukaryota; kingdom Metazoa; phylum Chordata; class Actinopteri; order Gadiformes; family Gadidae; genus Gadiculus; species Gadiculus argenteus. The sequence continues at coordinate 5,922 of OMLJ01048562.1, read as the reverse complement.
ACAGAGAGCCGTATCGCTGTTGCGTTATTTTTCTTTCTTTTTTTTTAGAACCGAGAGCCAGCCTTGTAAATCAGCGGCAGTGTCATGTAAGGAACGGAGTGTAAATGGTTGACTGAGAAATGCGGATACGGAGCGACTGACTGAGTGCTCCCGTGCCTGGCACTGAGGGCGTTTAAAGGCCTGTGTCAGTGGCAATCTCTCTGTGGTCCTGTCAGCTTCAGTCACCGGCAATTTATTTAAGTTGATTTCAAAATGATGCATATCGAAAATGTGGCACCCTGACACTTCTGCTTGGTATGGTTGAGTTTGTGCATAATTTGTGTGTGTGTGTGTGTGTGTGTGTGTGTGTGTGTGTCGTTTCTCTTACAGCTCTCCATATATATAATATGGCACAGAATAACTAGACAAGTTATCCAAGGTGTAACTGAGTTGTTATATTTTAAACAATTTAATTGATAGTTGAAGAGTGACAATATTTTTTTTGCTATGGCAGAATGTCATTAAACAGGTTTTCTATGAAACATACCGATGTCTAAGCTCTTTCTTTGCACAGCTGCTGAAATATTCTGTTTGTAATTTGTCAGAAACGGGGGGGTTTATTCCTGAACACCGGCATTTGAGATCCATCTTGTCGACAGACTTCAGTGTGAGTGACACACTCATCAAACTAAAAAATCCTTCTCGCCTGAGGGAAGTGTGATACCTGTCAAATTGCAGATATCCTTTAATGTTGCCAACTCAAATGCATGTCATGGCAAATGCCAAGTCATTACATGGCTGTTCATTGTCGGATTCCTCTTATTTACCCAAGGTTTCCAATGATCCCTTCGCCTGTCTTCCACCTTTATATCCTGGTAGGGAGAATCATCACCGTGACAGTTTTTCCATCTTCAAACTTTAACTGGATTTCAGTTGCTGTTTGTTTTTTTTCTCTCTTTTGCGATTCCACAACGTGGGCGCGAAGGCTGTGTGGCTGTCTTTCTTGCATTCATTTGCAAAGCCTGTCTGGCGCAGTTGACAGCACTTGCCAACCATACCTTTCAATCTGAAAGTAAATTATCTTAAACAGCTTCCTGGATGTGAGGTTCTTGACAGTCTGTCTGGTGCTCTCTTGTGCTGTAGGTCTAGTGTCTATCTCTAGGGGGCGTGGTTCAGCTCAAAGATTGGGCCGGAAAGAGTAGACACCCGAGGAACTCTGCAGCCTAATGTCAGAGTCATACAACACGGTTAAAGTGGTAAGTTGTGCATGGCCATATTAGTTTATTGGTATGTGATCATAATTTAATATCCAACTATCCCAGACAACCCCTGTTAACCAGCGACGTAGATACAAGCAGCAGACTTCATCAAATTATACAAATACGGTTATTCTCCTAATTCGGGAGAACAGTGGGAGAACGTGCTACCCTGTGACTATCGGGACGCAATAAAAAATCAGGATGGTTGATCAGTACAGTGCAGAACAAAAAAGTGTGGATTCACATAAAAGTTGCTTGTTGTAAACCCTTAGTACCAACTAGTCTGAACTAGCCCTTTTAGCAGCCAGAACTAGTCAAACTGATCTAAACTACCCTGAACTAGTGCAAATAAGCTTGAAATGTAGCCTAAAACTAGCCAGAACCTGCCAAACTCGCTACAAACCGTGTCCACCACCATATAATAAAGACCCACAGTCAGATGCTGTAGCATGTGTTACACAGCTGAATCTGGATGAATGGGGGTGACGGTCAGGATGTGATCGAGATGAGAAATCTAGTAAGAGAGTAAGTGAGAGATAAATTCTGGCCAGACTCTATATGTAACAATCAGACTGAAGAATCACTGTCTAAATAAGGATAAAGACCTCTTAGATAACTGTCACTCACAATGATATATATATATATATATATATTCCCTGTAGGCCTACATTTAGAAATTAGTTTTCATGTTATAGATTTGATATTCTATTTTATATTACCATTATTCTCCCTGTAATCGCATACGTGCAAGGTAATGTGCAATAGCAAATCCTCCATATATTTCAATTCATCCACAAGGCTGGTAATAGCCCAATTCCTATGGAAATGATCCTAAAGTAATGTCAGCTTAGAATAATGTTTGGGTGGCCTACTGCACATTCTCTGCGTCACACACTGCCTATACAGTGCAGGAGACAATACAAAAAAACACATCTGCCGGAGATAATTGAAGGTTCACAGTTTTAACACGGAAATACATTAAAGTAATAAAAGTCATGCAAGGGCCCCAATATTTCCTAGGGTCTGTTTTCCTCCCCCACCTCTCTCTCTCTCTCTCTCTCTCTCTCTCTCTCTCTCTCTCCGCACGTCTCACCCAATTTGTCTCCCAGTCAGGCCCATTAGTCTCCCCCTCTCTGTGCCTTCCCCCTAATGCGCTGGTGCTCCTGCGAATGCTGCAGATCAATTGGTGATACATCGCCGCATCATCGCTTTACTGCATGCGGATGAGTTGAGAAATGTCCCCTCCACCCGCTCTCCCCTCACCACCTGCCTCTTATTTCCTTGGAGAAGTCTCTATTGAAAGTCATACAGGAGTAAACAGCCAACAAACAGGGCTTCGGTGGGTGCCGGCTGGGAAGGGGACATTTTTGTTGCGACGCTGACATGAATGAATAGCCCAGTATTGTTGTGGCTGGTAATAGTTGAATAGTTTATATCAGCTTGATAAATATGGAGCTCGTAAATCACATAAGTGTTATGTATTGTAGCGTTTCGCACCTTGCCAGGTCTCGAGAGTGCACAGGATAGTATCGTGCTGCAGAGGGTACTTATACAGTATATACCCGTATGAGTACAGACTGCAAAAGTGCCGTCTGAATCATAAATTACACTTAATCATGTCACCATTGAAGGGTCTCTGTTAGAGCTAATGGAAGATGGAAGAATCTATGAGTGAGTAATTCTAATGACTAGGGGCTTCAAATGAGCATCAAGTTGACATCACAGGGACTGGATGGAGTGAAACCTCGACCTTTGGAGAAAAATGAGCAAGGAAGAAACTGTAACGGAAAATGGCGGTTATCTCCAGATAACCAAGAGGTCTCTCTGAGCGGTGAAGGTGGAGATAGCATAGCGCCACATAAACACACGTTTTGGGTGCCTACAAGAGATGCTTATATCATACAGCTTTGAAACATTACGCTTATCATGTGATCACAGAGTGAAATTCCCTGAAGATGTCAGACTAAGCAGTAGTAATTGAAAAAAAAAGATTTATATTATTCTTTGGCTATATTCATCCATGACAGAAACAGGCAAATGGACCCCTAGCATCCCACCTATTAAAGGGATGGTTCTGAATTTTGGACATCAGACCTCATGTCCAAGTGAGCCAGTGTGTTAATTATCATTGGAGACCGTTTTCAACATGTTTCATTCAGTCCTTCTAGTTGCAGAGATTGCTGTTGCTAGGCTAACGCAAGTCGATGGGAACTGCTAGCCTGCCAATAGAAACAGGTTTACCCACTCCACAGTACACCTGAGTCAAATCAATTATAACGCAAGACTATCGATTTAAATGTCTGTGTTGATAGAATAATGTTAGAAATAAAACTACCCTTTAATTGCATTGCATTTAGTGTATAATCCCTGTAGTTGGAAGCAGGCTACGGCAGTGGCGGACTGATATTACCCAGAGTGTGGTTCTCTGTTTACGTTCTGCTGTACTGAATTGGTTGCTACACCGGAGCACAGCAAAATTCCACCGCTGCTGAGAAAGTAGTCCTTCAAAATGTAATGCGATCATTGCAAGGCAAGGGTAGTTTTATTTCTAACATTATTCTATCAACACAGACATTTACATCGATAGTCTGGCGTTATAATTGATTTGCCTCAGGTGTACTGTGGAGTGGGTAAAACAGTTTTTATTGGCAGGCTAGCAGTTCCCATCGACTTGCGCTAGCCTAGCACCAGTGATCTCTAGAAGGTCTAGAAGGACTGAATGAAACGTGTTGAAAACGGTCTCCAATGATAAATAACACACTGGCTCATTTGGAAATGCCAATGTCCAAAATTCAGAACTACCCCTTTAAGGTCTCCGGCTGGCCTAGCGGAGGCATTTCCATAAAAAAATATTTGATGGAAAGTATAAATGGACAAATTATCCGAAATTCTAAAAGACCCTGGTGCAGCATTGATCCTTATGTTCACGCACACAAAAAACCAAACAACCTCAATTAGGCTGTCTGGGCATGTGACGGGGGAATGTGTTCTACCCGTCAGGCTGGAGTGGCGTAGCCGTAGACAGATCAACAGCGCCGTCTCGCTAGACTCACTCCCCTCACGTCACCCAAATGGGCACTTTATATTTGTGAAACAATGAGGAGGGGAAGTACATACTTATATACAACATAAACTTGGGAGCGATTCAGGCTGGAAATGACCTCCTTTAGATATCTGGACTGGGCGCTGGGGGTCACTGGGATCCATCTGTCATAAGCGTGGGGCTCTGCACCTGATGGATTGAATATGTGACCAGTAACTACATTTTAGGAAAATAAAAACATTTTTACGGTTTGGTTTGACATATCGCATATTTGTGAAGTGTAAAAATAAATATTTTCTGTATATTTCTATTATATACTTGTATTTTTCATTATACATTTTTCTGCAATTTTTCACATTGTGTTTGTCTTTCATTTCCTCTTGGTCTACTGTGTTTTTCTATGAAGGGTGGCGGTGGTTCAGGAGGTAGAGCCGGTTGATTGGCGTTCCCCGGCTCCTTCTAGTTGAGTTAGAGGTGTCTCTGAGCAAGGCACCAGACCCTAACTGCTCCTGACGTGCTGGAGTATTGGGCCTAATTTGGGAGTAGTCTCCTCCCTTTGGTAAGGGAGGATTCGGTCTGTGTTATTAAGACGCTGAGAAAGGATTTGGTTTGGAACTCCTAGGCCTGCAGTCTACCTGTAGCCTACCCCTATCTCCTCCTTAATGACATGTCTGGACATAAATAAAAGCAAAATACAAGTAGGCTACTACTGAATACTGTACTAGCTTTCCAAGTGCAGTACATACTACATAATACTGTCCTAGATTAGTACAGTAAGTACAGTAATTACTACTGAATACTGTACTAGATTACTAAATTCAGTAAGTATTACTGAAAGTACTAAGTACAGTATTCAATTATGCGTACTCCTTCCTGGTGAGGAGGAGTCAGTACATGGTATGTTTACGAGCAGACAGAGCCTGGGTTTTATCTTGCACTATTTTTGTTTTTTACAGCTTCATTACCGCGAACACACAGCGTGTAAAGTGTGTATTTCAGCAACCGGTGACTTCATAAATCACATGCTGAGATAACACCTGCCCAGGGGTTTAACTAATATAACACCTTGCTTGCCAGTGTTATCATTTAAAGCCTTGCCGCGGAAGAGGTATAACAAGTAAACTTTTAGGGGAAACATGCACTTAGAGATAATCATTTCAGGGAGAGAGAACCTACCTCCTATAATGTTAGAAATGGACAAAAGACATGTGTAATGACCAAGAGTTTTGAAAAAAATAACTAAGCAAGAAGAAAAGCAGTAACGTGATTCAACGATAATTGCGGTGCGGTGGACACAGTCAAAAAGTCTGGAACTACAAAGTGCACCAAGTAGACGGATAAAAAGCAGAGCAAACACCGAACACACACTGATATCAAAGCACTGCGTACATTTTGTGGGTTTTGTTGTTCAAATGAGAAATGGGTTCGGAATCAAATAATCTTCCAGGCTGATAAAGAAAACAAAGCCAACAGTCTATGAGAGATAATAATGGTTCTTATGTGACTTATATCTGGCACAGGGTTGAGCATTAGCGGAGCTTAGACGTGTTGACACAGCTGTTAGCCAAACTATAGGCCCTGCCACGGCAGACCGCGACGTTCCTTTATATTACACCCACTAATTAAAGCTTTAGTAGAGGT
>OMLJ01048556.1:0-12400 GCA_900302595.1 Gadiculus argenteus | reverse complement strand
CTGGCGGAACTCGTGGGTGGCAGCCAGGGGGTTTCGGGAGAGCATGGAGAGGTTGGTGCCACCTTGACCGTTCTGGAAGAGGGAGAGAACCGCAGACGGATTAGCGCTCGGTGGGCGGGCTGGTTACCCCTGTGATGAAGACCTCTCCACCTGCTACTCTACTCCGTGGGAAGGTGCTGTAAAGCTGGTCCCTGATCAGCAGGAGCCGTGTTAGGATGAGATTTAAGGACGGCCGTGTTTCACTCGTAGCTTGACAACTAATACATGCACTCAGCTGGAATAGACATTATATGGAATGAAAACATGCATACAGTGCACCCTACGGTAGATACAGATGAGAAAACGACATTAGTGCTAAAAGTGTATATAACACATCTAAAACAAATCTCTTCTTTTGAAAGAAGAAAACCTTCAAAACAGACCAAGGTATTACCAAAGCAACCCATCATAGCAACACTGACTAGTTATCTGAAACTACTATTAAGACTTGTAACTGTGTGGCCACTACTCACCATGTGTGCAGCATTATGGTTGCGGATCCCAGGGATGAAACTGTGAGACAACCGCCCACCTGAAAACCACAAAAAATAAAAAAATATGGTCAGACCATCTGCATAGTCACACTAGACAGCCGCATCCCAGGGCAGAAGAGAGACAGAATGCAAGCGTAGTTATGCCGGTGCGTGAGCGTATGCTCTAACTTTAGCACATTCTGGAAACTTTCATCCAAAGCGGCTGTGAGGCACAGAACAATCAAAGCAAATCCATATTAGACAGGCTGCAACAATTCCAAGAGTGGCTGCAATAAAAGCTTTCATTTCCAAGCGCAGCTGACATTTATGAGCTCGGCATAATACACACTCTCACCGGGCAGAGTGTACTCTGACAGGGAGTCCAGGCCCCCGGCCGGGTCCGTGTCCCCCGGGGAGTAGGCCCCCCCCAGGGCGTCCTGCGCGTGGGTGGAGCCCTGGTCCCGCTGGGCCAGCGGCGGGTAGGGCTCCAGGGACGACACCTGGCTGACGGAGGAGGTGAAGTAGGCCGGGGGCAGCTGGGGGGACGGGGCGGGCAGGCCTGGGGAGTAGGGCGGCCGCAGGGCCACGGCCGTGTTGGGGAGGTTGGTGGGGATGGCCCCCTGCACTGGGCTCTGGGGAAATAAAGGCACTTTTAGTGTTGCCGTCACGACAGGATGGATGAAGACAGGGAAAAGAGATGCATTCAATTGACAGAATAAGTGAAATGATTCTGCATTACAAACCCAGGACTCCACTACATTTTGACATAAATATGTTGACACAAATTTCTCTCCAAAGCCACCTTTCAGTAATGTCCTTAATGAGCAGGTAGGTGCTGGGCCTCTTGCTCAAAGATAAGAGGTGGACAGGCAGTCTTTGGGGCTCAAACGCAGTACCTTTAAGCTGGGAGCCAACTAGCCGCTAACTAACCTAGCCGCTACACCTTCCCATCCAGCACGATAAGCTCTTGTTTGCCACCTAATTCTAGCAGACCTCCCTCTGAGTCAACATGAGACACGGTCAACCTCGACCCCTTACATAACACACGGGTAGTACAACGCGTGTACATGTGCCGTCGGGTGGCCCACCTCACTGATCTTTTTGGGTATGCAGTCCAGGAGGCTTTCCAGCTCGTCGCTGATGACGCCGCTGTTGCTGCACTCGTCCATGTGCTCCGACACAGGCACTGAGTACGGCATGGGGGGCAGGCCCTGGCTGCCGGGGCTCTCTGATAGGCCGGCGCACGGCGTCTCCTCGGGGGTCGCCGGGTCGTCGCTGACCGGGATGGGCGTGGCCAGCGGGGCGGGGATGCACTGTGCACTGGACAGATCCTCTGAGACAGGGGAGGGAGAGAGAGACAGAGCGACAGGAGAGAGAGAGAGAGAGACAGAGCGACAGGAGAGAGAGAGAGAGAGACAGAGCGACAGGAGAGAGAGAGAGAGACAGAGAGAGAGAGACAGAGAGACAGAGAGACAGAGACAGAGAGAGAGACAGGGAGAAACAGGGGAGGGGGGCAAAAAACAGGGGACGGAGAGAGACAGAGGGGAGAGAGACAGAGACAGGGGAGGGGGAGAGACAGAGACAGGGAGGAGAGACAGAGAAATAAAGAGCCAGAAAGAAGGAAGGAAGAGACAGAATTAGAGAACAGGCAGTTCAAATTGCAGCATCATTAAAAGGATTGGACTACATCAAAGGTTGAAATCCTATAAGCTTGCCTTACCTGGTCCCATGTCCGTCAAAGACTCAAGGCCATTAGAGGATGTCTGGTGGGGAAGCAACAGAGATAAGCGTGAGGGAAACCCATGACTTTTAACAACCAACCACAACTTCCCACCCTGATGATGGCAACAGTGCCTACCTCTCCTGTGGGCGGGGGGCCCTCCCCATGGCCCTCCCCTCCTGGTGGGGGGGAATCTCCTTGGGAGCTGATGTAGGCCTTGCGGCCCTTCAGGCCCAGCTTGCTGGCCAATTCCTGGGCCAGCTCGCTCACCTGCCGGTCCTAGGGGGCCCCAGGGAGAGAGCTTGGGTTAATGCTGAACTTAAAACAGCGATCCAATCTCTGGTTTTTGTAGCGATAAACCTCATGACACACTATGTAATGTACACTTTTTCAGCCTTGACTTTGTGATCTACAGTATACAAAAGATAGAAGCGCATTAAGCATGGAACGCGTCTAGATGAGAAATGGGAGGGGAATATATTCATGGTGCAATGACAAGATAACCGTCAGCCCTCCACACACTGAAGCGCAAGCGTAGAACGCAAGTGGAAGATTATGGGGCCCTTGTTGCCCAACCGAAGGCATATGAAATCCTATGTAGACTTACTCCTCTAGGAAATTAATATTGATCACCTGACAAAGGACACCAGACTGAGGCGGAATAAATAGACCCATTCCGGGAAAAAAAACTTGTTGTGCTCCGCAATGCACTTCTGTGGCAGAGCAGGGCAGATTGATAAACATGGGAGTGGAATGTCACATTTTGCTCCTTCTAAAAACATTAAGAATCCCTGTATGAAATAGATTAAAGTGAACAAGATGTGGTGTGTTCCCAGTGCTGGCAGCGTAACATACGTGCGGGGCGGTGAGCAGGCATTTGGTGCCGCACTCGTAGGCCTCTCGGAGCCTCCCGAGCTCTCTCAGACACAGGGCCTTACGGTACAGGGTCCGGCGGCTTCCCTCGCACACACACAGCGCGCTGTCGCAGTCCTGCACGCCCCGTTCATAATCCCTCTGAGAGACAGGGAAAGATAAGAGAGAGACAGGACAGAGAAACCAAGGGACAGATAGAGACACAGAATGGAGACCAAGAGACAACAGAGTGAGAGACAGGACAGAGAAAGAAAGTAGAAATTGTGAGTCATGCGGTGAAGACAATCTCCATCTAAATTAGAAAAGTAAAAATTACCTAATAATTAACTGAGCCTGCTGTGTCTATCATAACTACTAAATATCCTCACACAGTCCAAAACATCCATAGCATTATCAGCTTTCACTCTAATGCTGTTTTGTATAACTGTGAAGCTTGAACCATTGTTCAGCCCTCCGAAGGGTCCGCTGGCACCACAAATCAATCAGTATCAGTCAAGGTTAAACCTTAGTGTCCTACACTGGAAGCCATCACTCAAGCAGACCTCAAGGGCCTCACCATGTGGTAATGCGCGGAGGCCCGGTTAACGTAGAGGCTCTCCAGCAGTTCGGGGGGGATGACCAGCGCCTCGGCCTGGGCATACCGCGCCACACTGATTCCCTCCCCGTAGTGCTGGACCGCCTGGTTCCACTCGCTGTCCCGGAACACCGTGTTGCCCTCATCCAGCAAGTTGCACACCAGCTGAGTCAGAAAAGCCTGGGAGAGAGGGTTGAGGTTGGATGTGGTGTTAAAGGGGGACATATTAGACAACCAGGTGTGAGTGTGATTAGCCATTACAAGCCATTTTGAAAATGTGCCTCATCTGACGTCACAGATGGGCGTGTCCACCTAGATGTGTGACGGACAGATGAGCAACGTTTGCTACAGTCTACTGGGTAGGCTGGTGGACCGATGTATCCAGCACACATCTAGGTGGACACGCCCACCTGATGTCAGAAGCTGCATTTTCAAAACGGCTTGTAGTGGCTAATCACACTCACAGCTGGTGGTTGGAAGGTGGTTTGTGGTTGCAGATGTGGAGAGGGAGCATCGTTTACGGAATAAAAACAAGAACATGGAAAATAAATGCGAGAGCATTTATTATACAGAGTAAAGCTGTATAATAAAGAGTAAAGCTGTAGTAATGCTAGATTTGTACATCAACCAAGAAAAGAGAGTCAAGACAAAAGTAAAAAGGTTATGCAAGAATGATGGGATTGAGGTGTTGTTTAAGATAACCTTCATGACGATACACATTTATCAGTGAGAACGATTAAAATAAATACATGAACAAAAAGAGAAAGGGTGTGATACCTCGTAGCTTTCTGGTTCAGGAAAGGGCAGTGAAGACCTTTGAACAAAAATAAAAAGGGTATTGTAGTGTCTTGTTTTATATGTCAATTTATCTGTATGGTAAACGGAGTCTTTCTGCATATCTTACTGTATGAAGCCCATCGCTTTCTGAATCTCCTCTCTTCGTTTCTGTCGCTCAGGGTCCATGGCCTTGGGGTACAAGTTGTAAAAGAAATCACGCTTTCCGAATGAAGCCAACGATGCATGTTGTCATAAAACCACTGCTTATTTTTGCACTGGCGCTGAAAAGCTTACACATTAGGCCTATGACGAATACAACGACCTCAAGTGACCCAAAAGGCTTTGGTAAACCAAAACAGTTCTCAACTTCAATAAATTCATATTCGTCCAAGTAAATCCTGGATCATGCCCGACAGTAGATTTAGTATTCTCAGTGGCATTTGTATCATGTGACGTGAATACCAAAGCATGATCAAGTCATGGCCCACAACAACTACACATTCATATTCGGACTGGGTACGGCTAGCGCCTATGCCCAGAGAGCTATGGTTTCAACAACCCTGCGGATGGTGAAATATACTTCTCCGGAAACGAGTTGACCGTCGGGCAGGAGGCTCCTAGCCCGGTCGGGATTAGTTGGGGGCTAGCTAACGCCCCTACCGCTAGCGGTCAGAAAAAGCCCCGTACGCCGCCGCTTACCCGCTGCGATGGCAACCGGTTGGTACTGTGGTTGCAGGATGAACGCTATGTGACCGTGGTCTCAAAATAAAGGATAGATATCGGGACAGGAGGGAGCAAGGTCTTGTCACAGGCGAGCTAACTCCGCTACACCGTCCCGGGAAGTAGACCGAGGCCCCGAACCCCCCTACCAACTCTCCTAACGTTATCAACTTACCGAGTAGTTTGCGTTTTCAAATCCAAGAATGCTTCACGGAACGACAACGATGGCACTCGAAACACATTCAGCCCGATTTCAAACATTAACCAGACGCATGGTTGTAAGTTTGCTGTCCCTAGCATTGATATGTGGACAGATCATGAGTTTTAACATCTAGCTACAAGGATAGTGGGGCACTATTAGCAGACTGTCGTTAGCCAGCTCGGTACCTAGCTAGTGCAGCTCTTTAGCCAAACATCTCAAGTTTCCTTGCAGTGTACATAAACGGACGCTGGGGGACGCCAAAAGCCAGGGAATGTAATCCGTTGAACTGGTGTGTGATTTATTGTATTTCATAATACTTTGATTATGTGGCAAATGCGGACGTAACATACTGAATCAATTCCCTTCGATATTCAGTCACACCCATTGGTATTACTTGCACCATTATGTATTAATATCCCAATCAATACAACGCTGTTCTATATTTATGGCTGTGGGGAATTCGTTTATACAAATGATCATATTAGATTTTATGTTTGCCTTTATGTTTGACTTATTTTTATATTGTGTGTTATGTTTATTTTTATTTGTCTGTATTGCATCGGCTGTTGACCCAGACCCACCTCAAAAGCCCTTCTTGTTTTTGGAGTTGAAAATAACTCAAACATGAACTTCTTCTTTTTGTTCATAAACATATGAACAAAATAAAATGGATGGTAACAGATTAATTACCACAAATGAAATGCAATTATTGTTTTGATTTCCAAATATGACACCACTGCATTCCGTCCCGTTGTGTGGCGATGATAGCCGAGTGCTGCCGAACGTGGATAGCGAAAGCGGTCGTAGAAGAAATCAAGTGACGTCACACAGTGTGGCAACCGGCGCGCCTTCTGGAAAGCGAAACGTCCGACCGCCGTGTTCACATCAACAAGATTTAAATTATTTGTGGTAAAGTAATATAATTGCCATGATTGCTAAGAGTTATAACATGTATTTTACGATTTGACGTATTCGTAAAAAGTGATGAATAATAACTTTTACTGCCAACAGTCACATGTTGCGTTAGCTAGCACTTGTTCCTTCATGGCTGTTCATGTTGGGCTAACTAGCCTTTGATCTGTGTTGTTTGCATGCCATTTGACCTACTAATAGCAGCGTATTAACTATCGGCAGTCTTCTACACATCAGTTATATAAATTACATCCACAGTAACGTTACTGTGTTATTGCCTTTTCATTGGCGCCTATTTGTACGCGTCCCGCGGTCCTGCTGGGAGGAGGAGTCCTCTTCTCTTCTCATCTCTTCTCTCTGTCCCAAACCATTCCACAGGAACGCCATGGCTGCAGGTGATATCGGACAGTTGGTCGATGCGCTCTCCAGGACCCACGTCGGGGATGGAGAATTGAGCTACCAAGGCCGAGGACTGAAGCTCGACCACGCAGAGTCAGGTGGGACATGGTGCCGTGCTCAACATTTCATAGTGTTCAGGTTTTTTGGTCATGTTTAGTAATTAATCGTTAAAGGATTTGTCTATATGTTGAGAGTGGGACATTTTTGCGTTTGAAACTTTCCACAGCATTTCTATTGCAAGGTATGCAAAACAATGACGAGCCAACAAAATAATCCTGCGTATGTACAGGGCTTAAGGGTGAGTTGTTTTTCTGGTTTTCAGTGGCGGGCTTGGTGTCAGAGATTGCTCAGTACCAGGGACTGCGAGCTCTGCGTTTGGAGGGGAACACCATTGGGGTGGAGGCGGCGCAAGCCATCGCCAAAGCCCTCGAAGACAAAGACCAGCTTCAGGTGCACTGCCCTGTAATCCCTGATCTCACAATAGAACCCACCACCTAAAGCCCTTTTTCTATGTCTTCCCCCACTTTGTTTAATCTCGCTTTGTCTTTTTGTTGCGACAGAAATGCCATTGGAGCGATATGTTTACCGGAAGGCTGCGTGCGGAGATCCCAACAGCGCTGGTGAGCTTTTCCTGCTGACTCGGCCTATGCGTCTGTATACATCACTGCCAGATATCATCATTATATTTACTTTACATTTATTTAGCGGACCCTATTGTCCAAAGCGACTTACAGTTCATGTGCATTCAGTGCATTCGACAATGAAGATCTACCATTTAAGTGCATAAAGATTCAGTCAAAAGTTTTGTTATTTAACCTTCCTGCACACAACTGTGTTCACTGTTCACTGTTCACCAGTGGTCCCTTGGCAGTGCAATCACGAGTGCAGGGGCCCGGCTCTCAGAACTGGACCTGAGCGACAACGCCTTCGGGCCGGACGGAGTGAAGGGCATCGAGCAGCTGCTGATGAGCCCCTCCTGCCACTCGCTGAAGGTGCTCCGCCTCAACAACTGTGGCATGGGCATCGGAGGGGGCAAGGTGAGCTGGAGGGCCCCTGGAGGGGTTTGGCTTCTCACTCAAGGGCTGGCACGTGTTGACCGTGGCCTTGTTTCATGTGACAGACATGTGGATGGGTTTATAAGAAAGACACTCCTCAGTTCAACCATATTCAAATAAAAAAAGTGACGACGACAGTGGTTGGATATTATTACAAAATATTGTTTGCTGCTGTGCCAGGTGATGCCGGCCGTAGAATCCTGACTTGTTACGGACAAGCAATATAGTTGCGAAAAAACGGAAGTGACCCGTGCCTGGTGTGTGGTTGTGTATGTAGATTCTGGCAGAGGCTCTGACTGAGTGCCACAGACGTTCTTCAGCCCTGGGCTCTCCACTCAGACTCCGAGTTTTTGTGGCTGGGAGGAATCGCCTGGAGAACGAAGGAGCTACTGCCCTGGCTCAGGCCTTTAAGGTACAAAGCAAAGTGTACCTTTTTTAAAGTGTTGTATGTCTCTCTTCATATACTTTTAACACTCATTGAGCACAAGTCAGATCTTGTTAACAGAGTAACATAGTCTAGATTCAAATGCATTACTGAGAAGCTATTGTGTAGAACTTACTCTATTGCACATTTGTGAAAACGGAACAGAAATGCGTAGCTATCACCTTCGTTTTATGTTAATGATAATGGTAATAAATATGAAAAGAACATTTCAAAATAGGGAGATAAAGTTACTATTGGGAATGTGTCACCGCGACACAACCTCTCAACCTTATGGACCAGTCCTATTCTCCACTGTAATCTTCTCTCCTTCTCCTCCCTGTAGCTGATGGGCAGCCTGGAGGAGGTGCACGTGCCCCAGAACGGCATCAACCACCCTGGTATCAGAGCGCTGGCCTCGGCCATGCAGCACAACCCCCACCTCCGCGTGCTCAACCTCAATGACAACACCTTCACCAAAAGAGGTGCTCTGGCCATGGCACAGGTAGGGAGCAGGCCTGGCATCCCTCCATGGGCCGCTAGGGGGCGCCCACACTCAAGGAGCCAAGAGCTGAACGTTGGGGAATGGGGCTAGCAAGCTGCTCTTTAGTTAATACTAGCTAGCACCTGTTCAGTAAAGACCATGTGTTAAAAATTAAAATGTTTGCATAATGGGTGGTTTTCCCTTAGCCCAGATGTCAATATTGGCCCAATTAGTTTTGATTTGGCTTTGATTGGGGTTCTAATCAGCAGAAAAAGATCAAGCCTATCACAAGAGAATAGGTCCACATCAGCTGTGGCATGTATCAGAAACTCAGTGGTTCAGCAGCTGTTTTTGTGTTTTGTGTTTAATGGCTGATCACCATGTTGTTTTTCCAGGCTCTGAGGCACCTGAAGAACATCCAAGTGATCAACTTCGGCGACTGTCTGGTCCGCACGGAGGGAGCCGTGGCCCTGTCCGCCGTCCTGAGAGAGGGGCTGCCCGTTCTCAAGGTCACTCTACCCTTTCTCTCTGTCTATTGTTATGTGCTGTATTTCGTCATGGATCGGTTGTTGTAACACGCGTTGCCGGGTCTGCAGGAGCTGAACCTGTCTTACGGAGAGATCACCGAACCTGCAGCTCTGCTGGTGGCCCAGGCGGTGCTGAACAAGCCCCAGATGGAGAAGGTGGATCTCAACGGTAAACATTCAGATCGTGTAAACAATATAAAATATTTGGATTAAAAAACAGTATAACTGGGGCTGTTAGGAGCCATTTAAAGTGGTAGTTCGGAATTTTGGGCATCATTTCACATCAATTCCAAGTGAGCCAGTGTGTTATTTATCATTGGAGACTGTTTTCAACACGTTTCATTCAGTCCTTCTAGTTGCAGAGGTGGCTGGTGCTAGGCTAGCGCAAGTCAACTGCTAGCCTGCCAATAAAAACAGTTTTTCCCACTCCACAGTACACTCGAGGCAAATCAATTATAACGCCAGACTATCAATGTTAATGTCTGTGTTGATAGAATAATGTTAGAAATAAAACTCATGATGAAATGATCGCATTACATTTTGAGGGACTACTTTCTCAGCAGCGGCGGAATTTTACTGTGCTCCGGTGTAGCAACCAATTCAGTACAGCGGAACGTAAACAGAGAAACGCACTGCAGGTAATATCAGTCCGCCACTGTCATAGCCTGCTTCAACCTATAGGGATTATAAACTAAATGCAATGTGATTCAAGGGTAGTTTTATTTCTAACATTATTCTCTATCAACAGACAATTACATTGATAGTCTGGCATTATAATTGATTTGCCTTAGGTTTACTGTGGAGTGGGTAAAACTGTTTTTATTGGCAGGCTATTAGTTACCCATCGACTTGCGCTAGCATAGCACCAGCAATCTCTGCAACTAGAAGGACTGAATGAAACGTGTTAAACGGTCTCCAATGATAAATAACACACTGGCTCACTTGGAAATGAGGTCCGATGTCCAAGTACAAACTACCCCTTTAATTGCAATGGTAATAATATTCTATGCTTGAATGGGAAGACAAAACCTACAACACCAAAATCGAACTTGCATCCTCTCTTAAACTCTACAGATATCTGTTGGTTATGGTTGACGATATGACAATATCGTATGACGATATGATGTGTGTCCATCTCACCAGGTAACTGTCTCGGAGAGGAGGGATGCGATGCCCTGAGAGAAGCTATGGAGGACATGGATAGAGCGGACATGCTGGCATCACTTAGGTAACACACATGATAGGCTAACGAACCACACCAGTTCCTGCTTTCTATGTCCAATCACAGACACAGGTAGATGGAAGGTTTAGCTGTGCAGCTTTGATTGGGTTAGGCTTCTGTTTTGGTCTGATTTTATTTATTTATTTATTTATTAAATCAGTATTTCCCATCCAGTATGTGTTATTCACCATTCGTAAAGTGTTTCATTTTTGTATAATCATCAATCCCAACTGCAGTGACGATGAAGGAGAACCAGATGACGATGATGAGGATGACGATGATGACAATGAGGATGATGAAGATGACAATGGGACAGATGAAGATGAGGAGAAGGAGCATCTGGATAAGAAAGAGGAGCACAGCAAGGAAAATGGAGTGAACTGTAATGGGAACTCGCCCAGTAGCAAACTTCAGAGCCCAGTAAGGAAATTAATCCGAAACAAATATATTATTGACTCTTACTTAAAATGTTATCTACTTTTACATGACTGATTTTTGTGTGCATCTATTCATCCTTTAGACAAAGATAGCATCATACCTCTGCAGCCCCTCTTCAGAGAAGGAGCTGGACCTTGAAGACCAGAGCTCCAGCCTAGAGCACCAGGTGGGGTCCGCATTTAAAGATCCTACCAAATCCCTCCTCCACTTTGAATAATGATATGTATAAGGACGTGATACTCAATATTGGCCGTATTGGTTCCCTGGTCCATTTCCCGGTCAGGAAATAATTGTGACCTCCCCCAGTGTTAATTTCGTTAACGAAAAATATGACACATTTTTCATCAACAACCATTTTTCCATGACTACGACGAGACGTTGACAAGCTAAAAATAGATCTTTTGATAATAAAAATGATGACGAAATGTATGTTTCGTTTTCGTTGACGAGACTAAAAAAGGGGGGAACACAACCTCAATGGCCAAGCACTTAGCATTGTGTATCAAATAGAAGCCAAATGCAGACAGTACCTCCGACTGTCTCCCAGTGCCACACCACAGTGACGTCCCATCTTCATCATCCACTCAAAGTACGAGTGGTAATCGCACATAGACTTGACTGTCGCTAGTCCCGTCAATTAAAAATAGTCACCCAATTGTGAAATCTGTGTTAATCGCCAACATACAAGCTAGTTATCTTAAAAAGAAAATAAAGTTTCAGACGTAGTGCGTGATGATGTGTTCTTGTTCGCTCAGTAAAACGACTATTTAGGTTATCATGATGTGTTCAAATGTAATAATAAACGGGAAATGTAGTTTTTAGAAAGAAACATACAAATACGTGAGTAATACTGTATTACTCATGTTTCTGTATTACTAATACAGTTGTATAGGGCTCTAATACTTTTTAAATATATAATTGAAACTACTGATGCAAATATTTATTAAGAATTACATTTAATTTACAATACAATTATTTATTTCCTAAATATTTCTGTTTACAAAAAACATGCTGCATTTCCACCAAATAATAGAAAAGTATCGGTAGCGGACTCGGATCGTTAAGGAGTAGGCCTATCGAAAATTTGGACTAAAAGTGGACTAAAATGTAAGGACTTTTAGTCGACTAAAACTACGAAGGAAAATAATGACTAAAATGTGACAAATGAATAAACTAAATCTACAACAGCCGCCAAAATGAACACTGACCTCCCACCAAAACCATCTCAATGGGCCCCACCGCGAATGGAGCTTCCGTCCCCAAACCTCAAAGTGCATCACTGTTAGCGTACCTGTGTGTTTCATTCCTTACACACAGTCCGCTATCCGCTGGACATCTCTCCGCCTCACTTGTAATTTCTGCGTCTCCTTTGGACCAGGTGGACGCTGACGACCCAGAGAAGGCAGCTGACGTACTCCTGAAGATCTCCGCCGGGTACAAGGAGGAGGCAGAGTCCGGGGAGGCCCTGCTGGAGGCTGTCGGTAAATGAACAGGGGACTTATTGGATGATGTCAGCGTTGGTAACTGCAGTGCCTTGTTGTCCGTGCTGAATCTCCCCCCCCCC
>OMLJ01048554.1:17753-29502 GCA_900302595.1 Gadiculus argenteus | reverse complement strand
TTCATGGCTGGAGAAACCGAGTCTAGAAACCGAGTCATTTTTAATGGTCGTGCATCATTCCCTCATTTTCCCCAGAGATGGGAGATATCTGAATTCACCTCTAAAACTTCCTTCTTTAAATGATGTCATATGACATTTTTTACATAATTTAAAGAAGGAAGTGTTAGAATTCAGGCTCTGGTGAGACTTCTTGTCCGACTTTTCTTGGACAAGAAGGCACCAAAAACATACATTTCCACTACAAATATGACCGACTTTCAACTTTCATTACAGATTAATGTGAAAATCGGTGTCCCTTTAAACAAGCCATCAACCACACACACTGCAATGGCTAATTTAACTCACCATGTATCCTGTATGCACCTACATTTTATGATGCATCACACCTCCTCGTGCCGGCCGGACCCAACACAGGCTTCAGTCGGAAGGAGTTTCGTGGGAAGCTGGCCATCGCCATCACGGCCAACTTTGTGAACAGGAACACCACAGCGGAGGCCAGCGTGGAGGAGATCAGCGGGGTGGCCTTCATATTCAACCAGAAGTTCTTCCTTGACCTCAAGGAGGAAACGGGTCAGTCTTTAAACCTAAAACTGACATGCATTAATTTAATCAATACTATAGGTGGGCAGTGGGCACCAATAGCGAAAAAGCTCTGCCGTTCCTCAAAACAGTATGCATTTAGGAAGTAAATGATGTTAAAAGGTAAACGGGTTACAGTCGGGGCCCTTGAATCACTGTCATGACTCACCTCTGTCATTAGCCGAGTACCGACCAAGACTTTTTCAGTCCCAGGCTTTTTTTTTTTGCCTACGCCCACGCATCCCCTTGTCGTCGCGTACGCACCACAAGGAAGTCCGAGAGGCTTATCAACAGAGCGTCGACGAGCTACGAGCGGCTCAGAAAAGTACTACCTCTGCCGGAGGACTTTCTGAGCCGCACAAAACAAAACCTCACTAGCGGGAAAAGTATGCCTGGTCGGTACGCGGCTGTAATGAGCTTCTGTTGTCTTTACAGGGATTGACTTGGAAAATATAGTTTACTACAAAGACAACACCCACTACTTTGTCATGACTGCAAAGAAGCAGAGCCTGCTGGACAAAGGTGTCATCCTAAACGTGAGTTAACTTTCTTCTTCTTTGTTTGCTAATGTGAGCTCTCACGAGGGACGTATTGGGGAGTCCCGAGTGACATTAGACGGACGTGTGCATGTGTGCTATTAAAAGGGAGGGCAAGGGCATCGCATTACATGCTTTGTCAACAAGTGGGGGGGGGGCTGTGAATGAAATGGTCTTTAATTGTTTGTGCCCACACATATCTACCCCCCCACACTCCTTTCCAACGACACACATGCACACACACACTATGAGCTGGAGTTGCCAAACCTCAGGGAGCCATGGTCTTTGCAGGGATTAGCAGGGGTAAGAAGGTTATTATTATACCATGGGGAAACCGCCTGGATCATATATCTTAATAGAAGCGGTAGATGACTCTTCAGGTATCTGCCAGGTTAGCAGGTACACACACATATAAATCTATAGATAGATATATCGATATAGATATATGTTCACTATACTCCAGAAGTATTTGCATGCATACGCACACAGGAGTTCCAACAGTCCCTCCCTTCTGCCCTCCTTTAGCCTCTGTCGTGTGTACGTATGCATGCACAGCGGGCCGCATGTCCCCACATGGCTCACAAGTTACAGAATAAACACTATCGCCTGTCGTGTGTGTGTATGCAGACCTGATGGTTTGGAACTGTTATGGATAATTGATTGTGCTTGGCAATATTTTAATTTTAAGCATTTGCTTGAGGGATTCATAAACACATTTTCTAGTTCATATTTTATTTCATAGTTCTTTGAACCCATTTCAAAGTTCAAAGTCAGCTTTATTGTCAATTCCTAAATACGCGCACGAGAAATAGAGGAAACTAAATTTCGTTTGTCTCTGACCCACTGTGCAATAAGTAGAATCAGGATAAAATTAGACGAAATTAACAAAAAACGGTAATATTTACAACAAAATAATTCTAAAACAGTGCAACAAAAATTCAGAATAGTGATTTGATCTCCAAGACGACCTGCATATCTTCAGTTCCCCGTGGTACACTGTAGGGCATCAACACACCGTACTGAGTCGGTGGTGCGCTGTCTACAATGTATTTTCCCACCGCAGGATTACATGGAGACGGAACGGCTGCTCCACAGAGACAACATCGACCACGAGGCGCTGCGCTCCTACGCCCGCGAGGCGGCCGACTTTGGCACCAACTACCAGCTGCCGTCCCTGGACTACGCCGTCAACTCCTACGAGCAGCCCGACGTCACCATGTTCGACTTCACCTCCATGTACGCGTCGGAGAACGCCGCGGTGCTGCGGGAGAAGCACGGCCGCCAGCTGCTGGTGGCGCTGGTCGGGGACAGTCTGCTGGAGGTACGGGTGCGGGTGTGGATGTCAAATGTAATGTAAAGGCACAACAGTCGAGCTCAGCTATTTTGTAATATAGGGGCTAAACGATTTGGGGAAATAATCGAATTGTGATTATTTCGACCGATATTGCGATTGTCGTTCTAAAGTTCCTTATGTTGTGTATTATTCACTAAACAAGCAATAAATCATTCTATAGTATGACAAACACAACATTGAAAGCAGTCAACATATAAACTGCTCTTTCCTTTAGGCCAGGCCCATGTGTTGAGATGAATTGATAAATGAATTGATATTATAACATCCTTATTTACCTAATAAAGATGAATACGAATCTTGCTTATCTCCAGTCAAATCCTCAAAAAGAAAAAAAAATATATCCCCCCCCCCCAAAAAAAAAACAGCCTTTGCGATTTGCAAATCGTGTTCTATTGCATCGCGATTTTGATTTGAATTTAATTACTAAATTAATCGTTCAGCCCTAGTCTATAACATCAGCTCAGTTTGTACGAAGAAGAACGTGCCGAGTAGAAGCCTTGTTATTGTCCTGTTCTAGAGGGGGATCTGTGCTCCTAGCTTTGAGCCCTCCTCCTCCTCCTCATATCCTGCCTGTGGTGTCTGCCCACAGCCCTTCTGGCCCATGGGCACCGGCTGTGCCCGGGGCTTCCTGGCTGCCTTCGATACAGCCTGGATGGTCAGGGGCTGGACCCAGGGCCGCAACCCTCTGGATGTACTGGCTGAGAGGTGTGTTCAGTTGACCTGATGGCTGCATGTTGGGTTACCATCGAAGAAGATGTAATTCTCTCAAGTTATCACGTTGTAATTTGGTTCACTTGCAAAGCCCATAGTGGGTGCCACATTCTGCACTTTTAATACATTTTGGAAGAATGTCATGGATGCTGACAATCCAATATTACATGACCGCACCCTTATTTTAAATGACAGTCCTAGATCGTTCCTCCCTCCATCTGTTTTGCTGTGTTTCTTGTGCCATGTTATTTATCGTCAAGTCAAAGAGCTATTTTCCTGACATGTTATTTATCATCAAGTCAAAGAGCTCTTTTCCTGACATGTTAGTTATCGTCAAGTCAAAGAGCTCTCTTCTTGACATGTTATTTATCGTCAAGTCAAAGAGCTCTTTTCCTAACATTATTTTTCATCAAGCTCTTTCCTGTGATTGAAGTGATTGAGCTTTAGATGCTCTCTCTCTCCAGGGAGAGTTTGTATCGGCTGCTGCCTCAGACCACCACGGAAAACATCAGCAAACACTTTGAGCAGTACTCCATAGAGCCCAGCACCCGCTACCCCAACCTCAACTCCAGCGTCATACGCCCACACCAGGTCAGGCTGACAATTCAACAGGATACCCAGACAATTTCCATGAAAACTCCCACTTTGATTCAACAGTTTTCAGCTGTGTTAACATATTTGCACAAGGGTTTTCTTATAAATGAGCCTTTTAACACAATGAGCTATACCATGTACCATTAAAACAAAGGAGTGATGTTCTAAGTGACCCCAAATTTTTGGTAGTGTATATATGTAACTCATTACTCCATCCTATCATCTCTTCACCCATGTTCGTTTTTCATGCATGCGTCAGTGAAAACACCTTTCTTTAAAAAGACATTTCCCGTTAATTTCCTTCGACTCTCTGTTCCTCTTTCTGACCATTTTAATTTGTATGTTGTTTTTTTTGGGACTTGGCTTAATTCATGTTTTTCTTGTTTTTTTTTATTCTACTCTTATGTTATGTCTTATTATGTAAAGTGTGACGGAGAGGTAAATATATTGAATTAATTTGTTCTCTTAGGTGCGTCATCTGTTCATGAACGGCCAGGAGCACTCCTATCCCGTAGAGAGGAGAGGACCTTCTCGGAGATCAACCAACTTCTCCAGTACAGGTGATGCTCTGGCCCACCTGATGATACTGCACCCAGGAACATACTCTCCCTCCACAGGCCTTCTCTTCCAGTAGTAGATATCAAGCGAAGTCAAGGGACGTTAAATCCAATATTTTGAATATTAAAATGTCGATTTGAATGATATTGACCATGTCGTGTCTCCATTCTGATAATAATTTAATCCCAATTGTTTTTAGTTTGCCTCTTGACGTCGCTTGTCCAGTTTGTTCAATACTCCACCTGCCTTTGTGTCTTGATGTGTTATCGTGTGTTATCTCTGAACTGATGTATTGGATACGCTTTAATTTGAGGATGTTTTAAATGGAATATATTCACATTCTTTAAGCAAAATGTGTACCAACCATTATTGTTATTAGCACTGAGCCCTCTGAAGCTCTTGCAGACCTTGAAAAGTAGATCCTATGTGTTTGATCACATGTTGCTGTTCATTGCAATACCAGATACATCCAGTATGGCTTACTGTCAATCAACCAGAAGCTGTTCCAGAGCTGGAGGGATTTGTTATAGTGTAACACCAGTATGGAATGTGGTCATCTTGAGTCAAAAAAAATAGTTGTCTCTCGTGGAGAGTCCTAACTGGGCTATAAGTTGTATATCTTATGGCCAATATGACAGACACTTA
The DNA here is from genome assembly GCA_900302595.1 of Gadiculus argenteus. Taxonomy (NCBI): domain Eukaryota; kingdom Metazoa; phylum Chordata; class Actinopteri; order Gadiformes; family Gadidae; genus Gadiculus; species Gadiculus argenteus. The sequence continues at coordinate 24,525 of OMLJ01048554.1, read as the reverse complement.
GTACATATTGTAATTTCCTGTAACACTACACTAAATAAAGTCTGCAGAATTCAAAGGACTTTCCAGCTCTCTCTCCCACTCACTCACTGCTGTCTCTCTGCCTCTGTTTCCCTCTGTCAGAGGCGGTGGTGCGTCAGAGTGAGCTGCTGACCTGGTGCCAGAAGCAGACGCAGGGCTACAGAGGAGTGGAGGTCACAGACCTGGGCTCCTCCTGGAGGAACGGCCTGGCCCTCTGTGCACTTATACACCACCAGAGACCTGACCTCATGTAAGAGCACGCACACACGCGCACGCACGCACACACAGGCATGCACACACGCACACACACGAATATCATTTTGCCTAAAGCGATGTCTTGAGCCAGAAATACACTACTCTGGAAATGGAGAATGAAATTAGCTCATCTCATCTGTCAGGAACCTGACACTCTCTCCATGATGTTCACGTCCTTGTTTGAAAAATGTGACAATGTTTCCTTGTTTGCGATGGTGTAGTTCTATGGAAACTAGTTTCACCTGTCAGTCAAGTCAAAAAGGAAAAGGGACAAATGCAGCCTCATTTCAATCACACACTCCCTTACTCAATTTCACCTAACGAAAAGCACCCATACTTTGTCGCTCTTGTTCACTCTCCTGTTCATTGAAACTCTTGCACTGTCCTCTCATCTTGACCTCCTTCCATCCCGTCCCGGGTCCCAGCGTTCATCGTGATGCTCCTCTTCCTCTCTCTCCCCCCCTCCCCCTCAGAGACTTCGAGTCCCTCGCCGCCGAGGACTTGGCGTCCAACAACCAGCTGGCGTTTGACCTGGCGGAGCGGGAGTTTGGCATCCAGCCCGTGACCACGGGGAAGGAGCTGGCCCTGGAGCAGCAGCCGGACCAGCTCCTCCTGGTGCTCTATCTGTCCAAGTTCTACGAGGCCTTCAGGAGGTCCCCTGGTGGCCGTGCCGGTAAGGCCCTCTTGTCAGGGTTTTCTGGAGGGTACTTTCTTTTCCCTACTATGGCCACACCAATATCCAGAAAAGACACGCCCGCCTCTATTTCTGATTGGTCCGTCACACACGTCACCCCTATCTTTGATTCTGCTGTCTATGGATTTGACTATGGCGCTTTGACTGGCTTGATATTAGCTGCTATGGTTAGGGGTTGGGGTTAGGGTTAGGGGTTAGGGTTAGGGTCTTGGCGTCGCCAAAAGCCACGTACCCACTAGGGGTACTTTTCCCGATAGGAACCTTTGTGGGTGTGGTTTGGAGAAAGGATCCGCCCCGGATCCGCCCCTCAGGACTCTTTCGAGCCGCGTGGGCGGAGCAAAAAAAAAGTACCGGGACTATAGCACCTATAGTAGGAAAAAATATATTGCTTTCTGGAGACATGGCTTGGCCGTTGGCTCTGCGGAGTTCTGCTGTACAGGGACTCCTGAACGTCGTCAACACCGCATCACATGAACTTCAAAGTTAAGCTTCCTTTCATTTGGCATTTTACAAATGCTTTGGAGTAGCAAATGATAAAATCATCGTATAATCCCTTTAAAGAACAATCAATTAAAGCCATTGTTTATATGAGTAAACAAACTGTTATGGCAAGTCTTTTCTTTCGCAGCGATGTCAGGGTCCCTACATGTCCTGCCAGCTGCCGTTGGAACAGTTTGTTCGTTAGAGTTGCGCGTCAAGAGTAGAGTTGCATGTTACACAAGGCCTTCAAAACGGTCAGGTTAGCCACTGGTGCCAGAGCGGTGGTAGCGTGCAGAGCAGTGGTATGTGTGCCTGGTTGAGTGGCACACTCCACTGTGTGACGCCGGAGCCCGCCAGCTCTGGTAATAGTTTAAGAGGGTCCAATCACACCTCTGCCACAGTACTTGCTTGTTCATATTTCATCCTATAACGAGTCCACTATGGAGCTTAGAGTTTCCCTTGAAACTGTGCAAGATGGCGCTGTGTATTCGGCACGGTATATTTAATCTCAGGGGGCATGAATTAGTCATATGTTGTTTCATAAAATGGCATAATGAACAAATCACTCCAGTGGTTTCAGGTCAGAGTGATAATGTTTTCATAATTCTGACCGAAAGTCTTGTTCCACCAGACTCAAAAGAACCCGATGAGAATAATGAGAAGTCTTCAGGCAAAACAAACCACACCCTCCTGAACCAACCTCACCATAGAAAGAGGATCCCTAAGGTAAAATACACAGTCATATACTAACCTGTTTTCAGCTGCTCTTTATGTCAAGCACACACTTTAAAACAGAAAAGTAAGGATATTATTAACTTGCTACATTTTAAACATGTTTATTGAGGCAACTTTAAAGATGAGCTCTGAGCCAAAGTCCAGAAATAAACTTGTGGAAAGCTATGTTGATCTGATACCTTATGATATCCCATCTTCATGCAGAATGACAAAAAGCTGGAAGACAATGATTCGACGCACAAGAGAAGACGGAAAGGAACTCACTACCTTGCAGAGGTGTGTTTCATGACCCATCTTGGAGGATATTGCACTTATAATAAATAATAATCATAAATCACATGAGTGTAGAAATCCAACCTTGATGACTAGTTACTATTTGCCACCTCTCTACCCCTTCTCCCTCACCTCTTTTGCCCGGTCCCCTTGCAACACAACAGTTGTCCTGTCAAAGTGCGCCTCTTGCTGGTGCTGACGGGGAACTGCAGGCGAACAAGGACCGCTCAATGGCAACCCTGCTGGCCAAGTTTGAGGAGAACTCCTCGTCCGCAAGGCTCCACAACAAGGTGAGCGGTTGAGAGGTACACGCTTGTTGTGGTCTTCAGTCTGTCTGTATCTCGGTCGTGCAGATCAAATGTAGAAGGCTTTCTGATGACAGGATTCCTTACTTATGACGTCTTATTTCATCAAACGTTCTTGTAACTCAAGGGGTATCAATGTTGGAGTCTTGGCAGAGGAGGACAACAGATGTGTGGGTGTTTTGGTGTTCAGATGGCTGGATCCCCTGTCTTTGTATGTTTGGGTTTTGTTACTGAGCTGCTGGGTGGGCGGTGGACTATAATTAGTGGTTTCTTGTCCTTGTGTAAACCAGATGATGAACACGATGTAGGAGGGCTTGCTGTTGACAAAATGTTGCCAGTACAAGCGTGTCTTTGATTATATTCGATTTTTTAATGCAATATTAGGTTGCAAGTAAATAAAAAAATAGCTTTCCTCATGAACTTCTCTGTTGTTCTCATCCTGGGTCGTTTCTCCTTCCCTTCTTACCCCTCCTGTCCTATTTCCTCCCTGCATTACCCTCAGTCTGACCACGAGGCTTCAGATCCCTTCCTTTCTCCTCCACCGTCTCCTACCTCCAGCCCTTCTTTACCCCCTGATCTGGAGGAGGGGGATAACCCTCGCTTTGCAAAGCCAAAGTTGCTTACCCCTTCTCCTCCTCCTCCCCCACGCCCCAGGTGGCAGGTAAACTCTGCTGTGTGAACAAAAATCGTGTGTGTCTGTGTTTGTGTGTGTGTGTTGTTGACTTGAGTAGACTTTAATTGTTCCTTTTCTTACTTTACTTACTATTTTCTTTTTTATCTCTGCTTTCTTCTTATGTTCCTCTCCTCCTTCTCCTACTTTCTATTCTCAGCCCTCCATTTACCTTCGCTTGCTGGAAGATCCCAACGCCGTGGCTCGGCCCACCAGCCCCGTGCACTCCCCCGAGACTCCCCCTCCCACTCATAGCGCTTTCGACCAATCTCCTTTTCTCTCGTGGCCTAAGAGCCCGTCCAGATCTCCGAGCCCAAAGGCGTACGGTGTTAAACTCTGCTCGGAGCGTAGGCCTGCTGCCCCCTCCACCGATCACTCCTCTCACACCGTTCCTTCTAGACCGGGTGACGATCCTGACGAGCAGGACGAAACACTTAGCCAGGTGAACGGCAGGCCTCGCTCGCTGTACTAATCTTAATCTGTCCCTCCCCTTCTAATTCTACTATAGCCGAGTACCGACCAGGACTTTTTCAGTCCCAGACTTTTTTTTTTTGGCTACGCTCACACATTAGCTCCCCTTGTCGTCTCGTACGCACCACAGGGAAGTTCGAGAGGCTTATCCACGGCGTATCCAATCAGTGTCGACTAGCGAGCGGCGCAGAAAAGTACTTCCTCTGCTGGAAGACTTTCTGAGCCCCTGTAAGAGCCCCTGTAAGAGTCCTGAGGGGCAGATCCTCTCTCCGAACCGCACCCACAAAAAAAACTCACTAGCGGGAAAAGTACGCCTGGTCGGTACTCGGCTATTGTGACATTCAAGTTCTCAGGTTTAAGACGACTAAAAAAACATGCAGAGAACTGTGACATTCAAAGGTTGCAGGCCATTCTATGACCTTCCCATTGTCGTAGCAGCTCTTCTTTGTGGTTCAGTGCGCTGGCACACTGCCCTACTTGAATATCGACTTCCATTTCTCCAAAGGTCCCCACGCCACATCCGATCCACTGTCTTTTTGCCCATTCTTGCTCGTATGATCGCCTACATGTACACTTCAGAAATCCTACATCAATTATTTTTACGTACGTTTTGTTGGCATGTTGCGTAGCGGAGTAGATAGAGAACTATGTAGGGATGGAAAACATACTCCCTGTTCTCCTTGATTTCCCTGGATGCTCTCGTCTTCGTTTGATTTAACCACAATGTTGAGACGTTGTCATGTTATTTCGCAAGTAATAACCATCAGCGTGGTGATTGTTGGAGTGATGGTTCCCTGGAGCTGAGCGCTTTTGGCCCTGTGTACAGGGCAAGGTGTCCACCCGGGAGTTCACCAGGAGGAGCATTAAGGAGAGGGCTGGCATCCTCTGCTCCATGTTCCCTGGCTCCAGCACACAGGCTTTCTCTCCTTCGTCTCCCCCTCCTCCTTCTCCACATCTTCTGGAGGTGTTTCAGTGACACTGCCCGATTCCATGCTTTCGTCTCTTAACACGATCGGATACCTGATCTGCTTGTGTGCCTGCAGTGTTCATTCTTAAACTGTCTCCTCTTATAGTATCACTCAACCAATAGATTTGCCTTATGTAAGAGTTTGCTGGTTTTGGTTTTGTGTTTGTTGCTTGTTATCTGCGGTTGAGCTGTGTGGGTTTGGACTAAAATGCTTCTATGTGGGCAGAATAACCAGACTCTGCACTTTTGTTAAGAGTTTCCAAGAAGCTTCTATTGAGCATGATCTCAAAGGACCTATATCTTCTTGTCATGCTTTCCAGTTGTGTGCTTGTTTGAGCAGTGCACTTTTGCTTGATGGACTGGCTGTCTGTGATCTGGAGAGTTGTATACAAGTTGTATACAAGAAAAATTATCATATAAATGTAATTTAATCTCCTATCACCATCTAATATGCCTTATACTTTCCAGCCACTCGCTTGTTTCCTCTGGGGCCAATTTAAATTAATACAATGAATCACCCTCACCCGACAACCAGGAATGCACATGAACTATTGTGAATTATAGGATTATAGTTTGTCAGAATGGGACGACACAAGCTATTGTCTGACGATTTTTGTCTTGCTGCTGCATGCTGGGATTGTGTGAAACCAATTTTTCGAGGCTCTCCACAGAATCACTTTCCACCCTTTCTCTCGTTTCGCTCTGCTCTCTGTTTCATTGTTCCACTCTCTCCTCCTCCTCTATAGACAGAACTACGCACGTCATCCTCGTCTTCCTCTTCAAACGCATCTAAGAGCCTTCCGCTCCAGCCTGCAGTCCACCTCCTCCCCTCCCACATCCCTCACTCTCCACGAGGGCCTGAAGAGCCCAGACGTGACAGATCTCTACCTGCAGCGCCCAATGAATCTAAACACAAACACAACCCTGAGAGCCGTCACTCTCCTGATGCGCACCATGACAAAGGACAACGGGGTTCCCCTTCACCCCCAGAGGGTTCAGGGGTTCAACGAGTGTGTCAGACGGGAGCGGCACTGTCTCACACCGGTGACGTGTGCGCGGCCGCTCAGACAACGCCTGACTCTACCGCTGAAGGGTTTAAAGTCAATGTTGAGCACGGGGAGGAGAGTTTCAGTGGAGGATCTCTAGGGACGCTTAACGGATGCAAATTGACCGAAAGTGTCCAAGAGAAGGTAAAGAAATGTATGTGTATTGGTGTCCATGATGGAACCTATGGCAGATATATGGAGGCTGCTCTCCCTATTGATCTAAGCTTGTTTGTCAGAATTTTGACACTTCATTTAAGCATAACAAGTTATTGTACTATTAAAGGGACACTCCACCCATTTGCATTAGGCTTTGTATTGCTAGAAACCAAGTCATATTTTTGAATGGTCGTGCATCATTCCCTCATTTTCCCCAGAGATGGGAGTTATCTGTATTTACCTCGAACACTTCCTTCTTTAAATGATGTCATATGACGATTTTGACATAATTTAAAGAAGGAAGAGTTCAGGCTCTGGTGGGACTACAAGCACCAACTTTTCTTGGAAAAGAAGGCACCAAAATAGAAATTGATGTTACATTTCGACTACAAATATAAACTATCAATACAGATTAATGTGAAAATCAGTGGAATGTCCCTTTAATGTTCCTGGTTGATTTAAAAGTATCTGAAAAGCTGAAGCTGTCCACTGGAGTTAGGTTGAGGGGGCTGAGGAGTCGTCACTCAAAGCTCCTTCACTGTGATGTCTATTTTAGTCCACTGGGAGTGGGGCCCTTTTCAACTCAAGAAGAATCACTCGAAAGCCTGTAGCGCGCTCGGACAGCTGTCCCGCAGGCCCACAGAAGTACAGTAAAGAGGTATTCTCTCCAATACCTCAGTTTAGAACTACCGTTTCCTTTTG
>OMLJ01048554.1:0-17733 GCA_900302595.1 Gadiculus argenteus | reverse complement strand
CTTTTGTCCCCCCCCCCCCCCCCCTATGTTCCTTACTCTTGCTGTTCTTTGTTTCACTCTCTTCCTTCTCCTCATTCGTATGTATGTTGTGTATTTCCTTTTTTCCCCCCTACCTTCTTTTCCCGTCTGGTGTGATACACCAGCGTACTGTTGGCAAGGTGTCTTCTGCCATTGACGCCAAGGCTCAAAAACTGGCGATCCTCTATGAGACAAACAACAGGCCCAATGCCACACCGGTAAGCTGCATGTGCTTGCTTGCAGACTTGTAATTGAGCTGTGCACCCAAATTGTGTATATATATATATATATATATATATATATGAAGAAGGATAATGATGAAGGCAGGATTTCATTTTCCACCCCTGGTTCTGACTATCTGGTATTAAAGGTGGAAAGGACCCCACTTTCCCGTGGGGTGTTGTTAACAGATGTTAACAACACTTAACATCTGTTATGTTAAGTGTTTTAAGTTTGATCACCCAGAATGAGGGATGACCCGTCGAGTTGAGTAGTACTAGTTGTACCATCGTTGTACTACTTGGGTGTTCAATAGGCCCTGGAGGTTGGATGGAGGTTGTACAATAATGAGTGGAGCTTCTCCTCAGTGTAAGGACCTCTGGCTCACATCTAGGTGGTTTGCTTCTATAAGGGCCTTATAAAGCACCCATCTGAGACTGATGAAAATCTGTAGTGCAGAAAAATAGGGAATCTGCTCCGAGACGTTGGTTGAATTAGTGTAATATGCATGAGTTTGACTCTAAAGCAGATGAGGCTAAGACATTTGGCACATTGCTGTGACCAATTATCTAGTTGAGCTGGCTGTATTCTGGCATTGAAACTTGGATGTGGTTTCTGGGTAGTATCCACTGTGTGAGGATGGTGATATCCACTGTGTGCAGCCTAGTCTCACGCGATATCGTGCTCATGCGCACAAATGTTATTCATCTATAGAATCGTGTCCCAGAGCACGATTGTCTTGACTTTTTTCGTGCTACGAAAAGAACGAAATTCGAAAAATTAGAATGGCATCGTTTCTCCTACGTAACTCCCCTAAACCCTAACCCTAACCCTAATTCATAGATGAATAACGTTTGTGCGCATGAGCCCGATATGGCTGTGTGAGGATGGTAGTATCCACTGAACGAACAGAACAACTGTGGTTCCGGGGTTTATTCATCAGTTGGTGCAGTCTTTGCGGCTAACCTTGCCCCCCTCGGCCTGCTCTGTTTCCTTCTGTATGTCTAAAGCCTCTCCCTGCCTCCTCCCTCCTCCCCGTCCCCGCAGGGCTCAGTGAGGAAGGACACCGCCCCGGGCCTGGGCGGCAGCGACACCTGCCACTTCTGCCTGAAGCGCGTGTACATCATGGAGAGGCTGAGCGCCGAGGGCTACTTCTTCCACAGGGAGTGTTTCCGCTGCAGTGTGTGTGGCTGCACCCTGCGCCTCGGCACCCACTCCTTCGACTCGCAGCAGGGTGCGTTTGGGTTGGGTCTTAGGGTGGTGTTTGTAGTACTGGAGGTTACTTTTGGGCCGCCGTTAGAATGCTTTTACTATAACTATTTTGCATGGGAAAAATGACACGAATCATGTTTTTATAATCCATATTGATTTGCTATTATTATTAGTGCTGTCAAACGATTCAAATATTTAATCGCGATTGATGTCTTTAATGTCACAGTTAACTTTGAATGCTGGAAAAATGGATCGGCTTGCTTTGTGCAAATGTTTTTTATTTAAAACAACATTGGCATATACTGTAGTGTTTAATTTCACACTAACATTCTCACTAACGTTAATCTCGCGATAAAACATTTTTTAGCGTTAATGCCGATAATAATGCATTTCACTGACAGCACTATTTTTATATTATTATTATTCCTCTCTTTTTTACTTTTTTTTTCTACTTTATATTCTTTGCTATTTGTATGTTCTGGTGACCTTTCCGATTTTTGGGCTTGAATTCCAATAGATGATCATATACATGTTTCCAGCGATAATGTGTACGTTGTTGCAGGGAGTTTCTACTGTAAAAACCATGTGCGGCAGCGGTTAGGCACTAAACCAGACGCCTTTAGGAAGAAAACGGTAAGTCATGCTCCAAAACATATAGAAATCAAATGAACCCTTGCCCGATCCTTCAATCCCTCAATCTGTTCTTCACGGCCGCTTCAACCTGTTCCGTCGTGTCCCATTTCAGAACGACCACAACTGTGATGGGCCGTCCTCCTCATCATCGCTGTCGTCGTCCCGGGCCACCAACGGTTTCACGGCGGGGGGCCTCCACACCCCGACATCAGGTACCCTGGGTTCCTTGCTAAGGCGGGGCCTGAGCTGGCCGTGGCGCGCCTGCCGAGCCGTCTGTGTGTTGCCCGGGCGGGCGCTGGGGCATGTGTGTGAGACTGCGAGTGCCGTGCGGGCCCACCTGAGCAGCCGCTGGGAAGACTATGTGTTCTTGTGCGAGCTGCTGAGCCTGGGTCTCCGTCTGGTCTGCTCCATGCACCAGGTGCTGGGGCAGATGTACCAGGAGGCCCTGTCGCAGCAGCCATAAGCCGCGTACCCACCAGGACTTTTTCAGTCCCAGGCTTTTTCACGCATTAGCTCCCCTTGTCGTGGCGTACGCACCACAGGGAAGTCTGAGAGGCTTATCGACGGAGCGTCGACGAGCTACGAGTGGCTCAGAAAAGTACCACCTCTGCTGGAGGACTTTCTGAGCCCCTGTAAGAGCCCCTGTAAGAGTCCCTGAGGGGCGGATCCTGGGCGGATCCTCTCTCCAAACCGCACCCACAAAACCTCATAGCGGGAAAAGTATGCCTGGTCGGTACGCGGCTATAGTCAGCATCTGCTGCCAGGGCTTCAGAGCGGCTTCAGCCTGGTCTAAAAGTCCTCTTTTAGGGGCCAAGTCTTTCCTCCAGGCCTATAGGATTTAGTACACAGAACAATTGCCAGATAGCGGTGTGAAACTGTTATTATAGTGGCTGTAGGTAAGATTCACGAGTTGTAAAGAGTAGAGAAGAACAGAGTAGAGCAATATTTTGAAACTCATCATCCAAATAAATGTCCTCTCCCTCTATGCTTCTGCCCTCATTCACTACCTGTCTCCGCCATTGAGAAGCGTTGCATTTCACCAGCTGATTGACAGGCGAGATGGTTCGCACACCAATCTAAAATAAAATAGATTGGCTCAAATTGGCTAGAGGCAGGTGCAGTCAACTTTAAACATATGTTCTCACAGTGTATTCCTCTCACTAATAGCTGGTGTTTGGCTATGCCATGTCTAACAAATTACACTCCAATAATAGCTCTTAAATCTTACCTACGGTCTTTAAAAGCATGTACACCAGACTGATGTGACACTAAAGTATGTGTGCTGCATACTAGGCGGAACATGACCGAGATGTTTGTTTCCCTTTATTTAGGCTTTATGCACGCATCCGGTGTGTCGTTATTATTTATGTTGAAGAAGTCTCAAAGCCTTGTCCAAATACATGAGGACCATCTTTGTTTATTTTTGTTTATTTTTTTAAGTGCTACCCGAGAAAATTCACATTCTCTCGCAGCCAATCTAGAATGAAGTCAAATTAGTGGCAATAATCACAAATGCCCAAAACAATATTTACAAGTCTATTTCATGGCTTACAAAAACATATAATAAGGCTCCAAAACAAAATCTGTTTTTGCAATAATTTACAGATTTGTATGACAGATTTCCAGAAGTAGAAATCGTAGCACACTCAATATGCTGTATATACCAATCACAACAATTTCTACTCATGTAAAATTTAAGCACGTTTTTTTTTGCATTTGTGATCGTTGAGCATTTGGTACAGCTGCTTAAAAAAGTAAAACTCTCTGAGCTATGATAGTATAACATAGCATAACAGTATGCGGCTATATGACTTGAGTGGTTATGCAAACTATTCTTATTGTCTGCTCTGCATCTAGACTTGTTGCAACAGAGATGCGCAATGGAAATGCCAAATCAGTATTTTATTGGTGCTTTTTTTAATCATTAAGACAAAGGATTGCTTAATAATTGTATATTTCTGGATAGGCAATGATACAATATATATTTTTTAGTTTGTCAATGTCATATTTAAATTGTCACATTGTGTTGTAACTTAAATGTACTACAGCTTTATCTTTTTGTATTATGAAGTACAGCGAGTTATTGCTAATTTTCCCCTTTTATCTTTGCCATTCCATTCCATTTTTTCTATTTCCATTCCTCTATAGACTTTTCCATGTTTACTCTTGCTCACTCCATTCCATTCAGTCTGTTTCAAGTTTCCAATGCTGCACCCTCTGATTGGCTGATTTACGGCAACAGGGAAGTCGATGATTGGCCTGCTATGGTCACTTAGCTTTCTGTGTTACTTTTGGCTGCCTGCCGGCCTCCATAGCTGTACCTCCTCCCCCAGACTAAAACATCTCAAACTGCATGGGTCCAAGTGCTGGCATGACGTGTGTGTGTTTTCCCATAGACCTGGGCTCTCGTGTGCCAGAATAGTTTGGATTTCCATTCAGTAATGAGTTTCAAATTGATCCTTCTTGAGCTAGCTGCTCTGCATCTTACAGTCACGTTGTGCTACGGTCTAACTCCTGTCTGCCTAACACATAATTAAAATCCATTCGATCTTGAGCGATAATTAACCCCTCTGCTCTCCGTTCCTCACAAACCCACCTGACAGTCTGGTATGTGTCCACGTTCTGTGTGGTCTCTTGTCTGTGGTTTGCGTCTGTGGTTCCTTCCCTTTCCAGAAGGAGGCCCCGCCCCCCCACAGCCCCTCTCCAGGTCCCTCTCATGCACTTCGTACTAGGCTGTACAGCGCCGCAGCATTTTGCTTGGCTGTACTTTACTTAACTGTTATATATATTTCTAAATATTATATTTATAGCTGTGTCTATAATAACAAAATCCTTTCCCTGCCACCCTTGTCATTTTATTTTGCACGGTTCAGAAAGTGTTCAGTTCCTCAGTTTATTTATTAACGTTGTACTTTTGAAAGAAATAAAACATTGAATTACTTAAATGACCTGCTTCTTCCTTTGTTACAAATGACGCGAATTGGTAAAGGATCCACCAAGAGGCAAAGGTTTGAAAGGTCAGAACCTAGAAGTAGCCCATTAGACCTTCCCATCTCTACCAGAGAAATCGGATGCAATTTAACTTTCAACAGCATTGCTTTTAACCAACCACCAAGTCAAAAGGCCTAAGAAACATTCACAATTCTTTATTTTTAAAGAATTATTACTTGCTTCTGACTCATAACTTGATTTCACAGATTCTGTCTGGAGTGGTACAGCTCTGCTGGCTTGCGCCGTTATGGCAGTCTGTCTTAAAGTTTACGGACGTCTCTTTTAAAAACGTCCGAGCCGATGCAAAAGCTCAACTCAATTCACATTTCACACTTCTCAATCAAACACTTTCAATTTCTGGACTTGATCACATGCTGATTTCTGCTGTCCAGTGGGCTTTTCCTGTTGGCGCTCTCTTTTTCTCTTCTTTTTACTCTGTGGGTCTTTCACTATCCATTTTAGAACTGCCTTTCTGTTTTATTCAACATTTTGTGAGTGTTTGTTATGGCTGACTCAGCTCTCCACAGGGATTATCTTTTCACCATTTATTTTTTTGTCAGTATTTTGGCCTTCTTGTGATCAAGCATACTTGTCCAATTGGAATAACTTCCGGAAAATGTCTTAAAAATGTTGACTACTGTCGACTGTGAGTATTGTATGCATGATACCTTATGGATGGCCATGCATAACGTACTATACTCTAGATTTCACATCTCCTCTTGTTGCATTGCAGACATCAACAGACTAGACATGCCCGTCTGAACGTGATAAGGAATAGACTCATGTTACACCGGGCAGAGAGAGATCGTGCATGAAGTGTTGAGGATATTTTATTTGTATTTAACTGTTCAATGTACAGTATTGGTGTGAGGCTGAGATTGTGTTATCCAGTTGTATGCGTGTACCTATACCTGTGACTCACCATTAGACCCATCATCTTTACTTTCAGGTGGGCATGCAAGGTTATTTGTGGTTACAGGGCAGGGTGCCCAGAAAGGCGTTCCAGGGACTTGCCCGGTAGCAGGCACGGTGGAGGAAGTGCTGGAAGATAAGACAGAGGCCTCGGCTGATACAGGTGGTCACAAAGGTATCTGCGCAATCTTCGGAATCCCACAATATATATTTTATCCAATCCAATCCAACTTTATTTGTTAAGCCCTTTAAAACAACCACTGTTGACCAAAGTGCCTTACAAAGTAAACAGTTAAATCATCACACATACAAGACAAGAAAAATGGGACAACATTTTTAGTATGGTAAAATAATAAAATAAGATAAATAAGAAAAAGATAAGATAAAAAAGATAAGATAAGAAATTAAGATTGAGATAAAAAAAAGATAGGTTAATGTTAATGTCTTCCTAAGTGTTAAAAGCCAAGGAGAAGAGATGGGTTTTGACAAGGCATTTAAAACCAGACAGAGAAGAGGCCTCTCTGATGTGCTGAGGCAGAGTTTTTTGTTTTGTTTTTGGAGCCACAATAGCAAAGGCATGATCCCCTCTGAGCTTTTGTTCAGTTCTTGGCACATTCAGGAGCAGCTGATCGGCAGACCTGAGAGAGCATGCGGGTGTGTGTATAGGTGTAGAAGCTCAGAGAGGTACGGCGGGGCAAGGGCGTTACGGGATTTAAAAGTAAATAAAATAATTTTAAACGGCAAAATGAAGGTACATAAGCACACACATGCACAGATATTCCCATACACATACATACACACATAAACCTCTGTATTAGGCACCAGCAACCTGTCTGGTTGTTGGTCTACCTCTGCAGCTGAGCCGGGCGCTTCACTCCAGCTGCAGAGGTAGGCCAGATGCTACATAAAAACGTATAATCATACTACAATCGATTGAGTCGATGACACATTTGTTCTGCTTTCCTCTTTGTTTCTGTCTCCCCGTGCGCCCCCTGTCAGACTCTGATCCCCCCTGTCCAGACAAAAGCAGCCGATGGAAGAGGAAGATCCGAGCAGGTGAAACCAGCCTCCTCATCTGCTGGGCTGTTGCCAATAACTCCCTGCTGAGTTATGTTGTACGCTATAGATAGAGATCCTGCCTCTGTCTCCAAAGCCTGTGCGTGCTTGTGTGTTGGCTTCTCGAGAACCAACTTGCCTATAGAGCAGGATCTGGTTAGTGAACTGTTTACTAACCATTCGATAACCACAGTTCACCAATCATCACTGGATCACGCTCTATAGTCTATAGAAACGCCAACTTGACCCAAATTTCAGTAGAAACTTGGGGCATCTGATCAACTTAATATTTACTTTGAAACCGCTACACCAAGTCAGTCATTTTAACTAGTAGGAGTAAAATGATTATTCATTTATTCATGACTATGAGGACATTGATTATTTTTAAGAGATTGGTTACAAAAAGTATGTATAATCTTATAGAGAGATAGTCCTAGAAGAAGCACACAGAGTGTGGGTAGAAGTGGGAACAGTCCAGGGGGCCGCACTGTTGCACTGCAACGTGTTCGACACTAGGGGTTAGCAGAGTACTTTTCCGTTAAATCCCTTCTCATGCAGTCTGTATGCTGTTGAAATCTGTTTAAAGCTATATCAACATATGGCACAGAAGTATCCATTTCCTTCTACCAAAACATCTGGTTGGTTTGGTTCTCTTACTAAATTTTATGTACGTTTTCATGTTTGTGCCAATTTTTAAACCATACCAGATTTGTTAACCTAGAACCTGACATTTTCCATTATTTTTCCTAAATGTACTGATCACCACCACATTATCACCACTCCAATGTATCTGTGTAAAACACATTTTCCCCTTTATCATCATTTAATAGTTCTGAGAAATGGTGCAAAGTGACCGCTGGGTGAATTTCTATCCCCTCAGGAGAAGGGCATCCTTAATAGCCTCAACAGACAAACAGTGAATACATCACCATAACTATCATTACCCTTCCTAGAATCAGCATTGCTATTAGTGTTCTAATAGCAATCACCTCTATTACAAAAATTAGGTTCCGAAGAAGGTTGAATTGTCTTGTGTACATATGCACTCTTTCAAAGGGATCCATTGAGTTATCTTAGATGGCTACATAACTAAAAACGGCTATTATTGGGTCGGTCAGAAAATAGGTCAGAAACCAGACACTTTGAACCTTTTTTTTTTCTATTTATTTGACAAAACCAGATGCAATGCATTCTGGGACAAACCCCTTTTCAAGCAGCGTTTTGTTTCCCCTCCCCTCATGTCTCGGCAGCCTTGGCACTGCTTTCTGTTAAGCAACCGCATAGGAGCTCCTCCGAGGACAAGGGTGGGCCCGCAGAGTCTGCCGCGCGGAAGCAGTCTAACCTGGAGAAGGACTGCGAAGACGAGTGCCTCTCGGGGCCAAAGCCAAGTGTATGAAACGCAAGAAAGCAGACAGTCCATATGACCTATGTGTTGTGTACACTGGACAGCACACAAATTCATCACATGAATCATGATGATAATAAAATACATCGTTTTTTCCAGCAGCAAAAAAAAAGATGTAAGATCAATGTATTTAAAGGGGACATATTATAACACCAGGGGTGAGTGTGATTAGCCGTTACAAGCCACTTTGAAAATGTGCAGCTTCTGACATCACAGGTGGCGTGTCCACCTAGATGTACGACGGCTAGATGAGCAACGTTTGCTACAGTCCACTGGTGTAGGCTGGTGGACTGATCTATCAGCACACATCTAGGTGGACACGCCCACCTGTGATGTCAGAAGCGGTACATTTTCAAAACGGCTTGAAATGGCTAATCACACTCACACCTGGTGACATGTCATGGGACCTTTTTAAAGGGACATTCCACCGATTTTCACATTCATCTGTATTGAAAGTCGGTCACATTTGTAGTAGAAATGTAACATACATTTCTATTTTGGTGCCTTCTTGTCCAAGAAAAGTCGGTGCTTGTAGTCTCACCAGAGCCTGAACTCTTCCTTCTTTAAATGATGTCAAAATCGTCATATGACATCATTTAAAGAAGGAAGTGTTAGAGGTAAATACAGATATCTCCCATCCCTGGGGAAAATTAGGGAATGATGCACGACCATTCAAAAATATGACTTGGTTTCTAGCAATACAAATCTTAATGCAAATAGGTGGAGTGTCCCTTTAAGAAATGGGTATGAAAGAAATGGGTGCAATGTATGTACCTTCCAGTTTGGTCTGGGAAGGTATTTATTTTCTGGAAAGACTTTAAACTGGAAGCCCTCTGGTTCTTAGGCTCCGACTGGGAACAGTGGTGGGGTCGGTGGTGGTGATCAGGTCAGCGAGTCCCGGGCAGAGGAGAGGTCGGTGAGGAGTGACGGACGTGATGAAAAGACGCCACCAGTCCCCTCCTCCTCCAGCCCCAAGAAGCGTCTGATGATGACTGAGTCAGAGAAACAGAAACTACTAGACTGGGACCTGCCGCTCACGCCCGTCACGAGCACGCCACACCTCCAAGACCAGGTAGGATATACTGCCTCACAGGACCGAGCACGTACCCGTTGGCGGCCTTTAGGCCTAAAAAAAAAAAAAAAAGTTTGGTTCCTGTTGGTTGTCAGTTGAGGTCATGGGTAGGTAGGGAATTTATTTTATTTTATTATTTTATTTTTCCAGTGGCAGCTGGATTTTTACAGCAGCAATGGATACTCCCAGAACTCTCAGTATGCTGAATTTGTGGGTTTAAAAAAAAACGTCTTTTTTTTCCCAAGCTCATAAAATAATTTGGGTCCCACATAAATTGACAGGGTCGGTCGGAAACCGGAACCAAACAAAAAAATGTTTTAGGCCTTACGTTAAGTGACTTACAAAACCAGACCGAAAGCAAGGATAAAAGTTAAAAGTTTTCCGAAGCTGTGACCACAGGTGGGTGTTATACTTTTCGTTTAAACCTAAAAGGCCACGCCCCCTAACCTGACTCGCCAGATGAGTTTTGTTCCGCCTAGCTCCACTCATCCATCTGGGATCGCTCCATTGAAGAGTTGTTTCAGAAGGCTGGGCCTTATCAAAAATCCTTGCATATGATTGGATAAACCACTTGTCCGTCATCTTTATTGGCGTGCTACTTCAACCACTCACATCGAAACCAACCCGTGACGCTGGTGAGAGCGACGCAGGGAAAACCGTTCTCTGATGTTCTTTTAAAGAAAGAATATTGGGTAGATTGGACAACACGGATGAAATAGCAGCAGGAATGTTGATGCTTCTCCACTACGACACATCAATGAAAATCCCGCCCGGCGGTCCTGATTGGCTCTACCATAAAATCTGGTGCTGAAATCAATCCCAATGGGAGCGATCCCAGAAGGATGTGGAGCTAGGCGGAGCTAGGTGGAACGAAATTCATCTGGTTACAGTCACACACCCCGCCCCGTTTTACAAAAATCGGAAGCTTGGTATCTGGGCCTTAATTGACCAGCTATTACATATTTGTGATTGAGATTTGACTGAATCCATTAAGCTGAATCCATTATGGGTCCAACAGGATATTTTTTCTGAACCTTGATTTTGGAAAACCTTGGAAAAAAAGGCTAGCATTAGCATGTGAGCATGGCCATGACATATTGTGCACACCACAGGTTGGCTCATACACATTTCTTCAGAAAATGCTCATGTGGCGACTTGTATTATTATTGTGGTACTGTACATTTGTGTATTAGATTCCAACAACGCAGTTTGTGCTCTACTACACAACATGAGACTTTTTCCTCCATCTGTGTTATTGACCTGCCTCAGGTACCACCTATGAACGGATCGAAGCCTGACCCATCCCTGACCGATGTAGGCCGGGTAGGGGATCCAATCTCAGACCAAACCCCTGCCCTGCCCCCCTCTGCCTTCCAGCTCTTCACCAACCACCTCAGGAAGTCCTTCAGTGGGAACAGGTCATCCAGCAGCTTCAATCCTGCCTCCTCCGTCGTCATCATGTGAGTACCACGACGTACGTGTACGTGTTCTTCTCTAATTCTAAAAGCGTAACTCAATCGTATTTAATTATCACTCGTGCATCTGTTTGATTCCATTCCATTCAGCCCCACCAGCAGCAAACCCGAGGGTCCCCATAAGCCAAAGCTGACCTCGGAGGGAGCCTTCAGCTTCAATAGCCTCTTTGGCCTTGGTCCTGCAGAGTCCTGCAAGCAGATGCAGAATGATGGGCCCCAGCCTGGCCAGCCCGGGTCTGGGAAGGATCTCCCAGCAGTGCTGCGGAGGCTTTCCCTGGTGGGCCAGCAGGGCTCTGCTGAGGGGGCGGTCTCCGACGACATGGCCACACTGCCCCCCCGCAGGAAGCTCAACTTCTTCTCCTCCCTGCGCCTCAGAAAGAGGGAGGCATCGCAGAGCGAGGTCGCAGTGACGCAGGTGGACGGACAGGACAAGATCATGGCCATCCTCGCCAACCTCCGCAACAAAGGTCAGCACTGTAGTGTTAGGAGAGAGGGTGGACAGTGGTGTACAGCGTTGGTGATTGTTTATTTGATCGTATCATGTCCTTTTGTTTCTTCTGTCTAGCCTCTAGCCAGCAGCACCTGGAAGAGTCGCTCTCCAGCGGTGATGAGGATCCTTACCAATCAGCCAATGAGAAGGTAAGGGGCAGAACTGCACTGCAAGTGTTCAGAATATACGTATATATATATATATATATTGTGTATATATATGTGTATATATATATATATATATATATATATATATATATATATGTATATATATGTATATATATATATATTGTATATGCTACACGTGAACCTCCTAAGATGGCGCAATTTGATTGGTTCATTGTCTCAGGATATTGGGCAATATCCCATGATTGAGATCTCAAACTCAGGATATTGTTTTCATTGCAAAATGCCCGCTAATAAAAACAAATAAATCCTGCCAAAAAGTGTTATCTTGTTTATGAGTGTTCACAACAATTATTCACCTCAGATTGACCTCAGTTCACTTCGCCTTCTGCAAATAATTGTTAAATACACACACACACACACACACACACACACACACACAAATGTCTGTAGTTCAATTCTCACTCACTCACTCACTCTGTCCTCCTTCCTTGTCTCAGGTGAGTTTGGAAAGACAGAGGAAGCAGCAGGAGAAGACTGTGGCCCAGCAAGCCAAACGAGAGCAGCTGAAGAGACTTCACAGAGCTCAGGTACTGTCACATAGCACAGCAAGAGCACTTCTATGTCACATAGCATATCTAACATACCGTAAATCCTCTAATATAGGCCCGGTTCTTTATTTGACTCAAGAGCATCACGGCCCAGGCCTTTTTTGGAAGGAGGCCAAATTTAGAGACAGGCCTCTATTTCTATTGGAGGAAAACAGACTACCAGTAGAATGAATAAAAACTAGATTTTGTGTCTACCGAGAGTCAAGCAAGTGCGAGAATCAAGTGCGAGGTGATTGACATGACCAAGCTACCGTAGCTATGGCTTGGATTCGTTAGCAAACAAATCCAATCCTTAGAGGATTTACAGTAGGTACTGTGATAAGCCATCCTAATTAAGAGACTGTGTGATTACTATCAAATTCAAATATTATAAGTATAGTATCCAATACAAGTGCTAAACTATTCAATACCGGTATCTTACAATAATCCCAATACAGGCGGAAGGGGGAAGTGGTTGTGACCCACGGCAACTTTAAAATATTATATTTTAAAGCCTGTGTTGTTGTTGTGTAGCCTTATAGTGAGCAATGTTATATTTAAAATGCGCCACAGATTGGCATTATACTATAATTATATTAAGTCGGTGTCTCAGACATCAAAGTGCCTTATGGTGTCATGAAAAAACAACTTTAAAGAGACCCTTTTCTTTTTTATGCAACCCATCAGACCAATGTACATTAGTACGGACAAATTCCAGTATGGACCGGAATTTGTTGCAGAAACAGATTCTTTTTTTTTTCTAAATTTTTTCTCTTTTTATTAAAAACCCCAGAGCGTAACCATTAATAGCACAGGATCTGTGCTATTCAGATCATTCGATGCGTAATGGAAATTGTATTGACGTGTTCTATATTGTTCCCCAGTTATAATTCCTATTCTTTTGTATACCAATCCTGAAAATCACCTGTTGCTTCAATGTGATTTACTGTTCATTTCATGTCTTTCTTGATCGAACCTCATGTGCTTTTCCTTTGATGTCTGTTGCCCAGGCGATCCAGAGACACCTGGAGGAGGTGGGCGAGAGACAGAGAGTGGTGGAGGAGAGAGGAGTGACCATAGAGAAGAGCCTTAGGGGAGAGACTGGTAAATCACACAAATAGAAGGCTTCACAAACACACATAAACACACACACAACTCCCAGAAGGGAAGAAAGGATTTGTATGTATGAAGTTCAGGTTAACTCAGAAGGTGTGTGCATGTGCGTTTGTGCATGTGCGTGTATGCCCATAGCAAAAAACATCTGTTACTCTTGGCTTCCATGCCTCCCTTCATACCACTCTGCTCCTCCAAATCCCCCTTTTCATGACTTCTTCCTCCTCAACCGTATCTTGGCAATCCGTCTCCTGTCCATTTCCCTCTTCCTCTTCCTCTTCCTCCCTCCTCATACATGACTCACTGCCAAACCTCTCTAACTCATCCTCTCATTCTTGTCATCTCTCGCTCTCTCAAACCGTTCTTTGCTCTTTTATTTGCAAACCGTCTTGTTTGTGTTATAATTATTTTATTTCTTTCATTATTTTGATTCATTGGTTGGGAATTAAGTAGTTTGATTTGGTAGCTTGTTCGCTTGTTACTGGTGGGGAATTATGCCCTCAGGTAGTTGCGTCGCAAAGTTGACCAAACACCAAAGTATGGTGTTTGGTCAGCTAACAAGCCGACATGTTCAAAGTTTTCCCAACCATAAGTGGCTCCGCGGAGGAACGTGGAAATATGTTGCGTTGTGAATGTGAAACCGCCATTGTGGTTTGTGTTTTCTAGCCAGTGTTGACGAAGTAACGCCCTCTCTTTCTCACTCTCACTATCTCACTTCCTCCGTCTCTCGGCCCAGGGGAGACCAACCAGGCAGATGAAGAGATGGAGAGCCAGCTCTACCAGTCCTGGTTCAACTTGGTGTTGGAGAAGAACCGACTGGCCCGCTACGAGTCTGAGCTCATGATCTTGTGAGTAACTCTCCACATGACTTATTACTAATTGTGATATTGCCTTTTTTTATCATGTACAATAAAAAAACAACAATAAGGCAGACATAGACGACAGACATGGTAAATCATGACAAAGGATGTTAAAGTGCGTAACAACAGCACTGAGACGCTGTAAATAACGACCAGAGAGGAGTACTGGCTCTAGTTTTACAGCACATTGTTGTGTTTCCTGTCCACCAGTGCTCAGGAGTTGGAGCTGCAGGACACACAGTGTCGCCTACAGCAGGATCTACGACGAAAGATGGCCATAGAAGGTATAACAAAAACACACGCTCACACACAGGCGCCTCAAAATTCTTCCCCCAAATCCCCCAACACAAAAATGTCTTGACAAAGAATGACACGCACTCGCACACAAGACAAACCAGCTTTCTTTGGAGCAGCGCTAACATTGTACGTCCCTCCAGACACGACCAAGAGTGCGTCTGAGCTGCAGGGGGAGCAGGCGCTCCTGTCTGAGCTGATGAGGACGGTGGAGCGTCGGGACACCCTGGTCTCCCTCCTGGAGGAGCAGCGTCTCAGGGAGAGGGACGAGGACCGGGACCTGGAGAGCCTGTCCAGGGGCTATGAGCTCCACTGGAGCCCCGGCCAGAGCATGGGCTGGTGGGACAACCTGGAGGGCTCAGGGGTAGAGTCAGGCAGTCAGGGAGACGCGCTGGGCTAGCCCGGGGCCGGGGGGGGGTCAGCCATCTCTTCTGTTTCGCAAACTAATAGGATATTTCATGGTATGGATTGTATCAATGTGGTTATTTTACTCCAGTTGTGCCCTGCTGCACTTTACCATGAGGTGTATGTCATACTCCCACACACTGTTTTCTATTTGAGGTGTCTCCATTCAGAGGGAAGCAGCACAACCTACTGCCCTATAGAAGGGCAACTTTTCTATATGGGTCTTTATGAAGATACCTGCACTTTGAATCATGTGCTGAGCACTGAGAACAAAGAATGTATGGATGAATAGAAGCTGAAGGGTTGCCTGGAGAGTTATGAATAGACACTGATCTACCAGGGATCTAACTTGAGAAGGGCTTCGATGTTCAAAAAAAGGTTAACATGTAGTTTGGTATGTATGTGATTTTATTCTAAAATAACTGTTTTATGTTAAAGAATTATTTAATAAAGTTTGAAATTAAAAAATGTTGTTTTCTTTATAACTGTGTATCTGAGTTTAGAATTTAAAAATGTGACATTTAACAAGTAAGTTATCTCTGATTTTTATATATATATCAGAAATTGCTTGTTAAACATATAATTGTATTTGTTTGTGTATGTATGTATGTATGTATGTATGTATGTATGTATGTATGTATGTATGTATGTATGTATGTATGTATGTATGTATGTATGTCCTAGATGATGCCAGTATGCCTAATAGTTATTATACAATTATTATAATATATAATTAATAAGTATAAGTAAGTCTACCGTGGAGTTTGTTAAAAGTGGCCGGAATAATTGTCCCTATATATGAGAATAAATAGTATGTATTAATGCTTCCTGCTCAGCCCTCCTGCTCTCTCCACAGACAGTAGTTCTCCTCTCCCTAGGGGAGGGACGGGAATGCAGCGAACAGCGTTCCAAATAACTGGAATTCCGTTTCCGCTTTAGGGAGTGGACATTGATTTCATTTCTTCGCCCCCGCGGAAACTTTTCCCACTATTCCGCATAAAGTTGATTCCTTCTTTCCATCGGCCGGGATAAGTTGCACCGATGGCTTCGTCGCCTCAGAAGTCTCCGTCCTCTCCCAAGTCCCCGACACCGAAATCCCCCTCTTCCAGAAAGAAGGATGATTCGTTCTTGGGAAAACTTGGAGGAACTTTGGCAAGAAGGAAAAAAGCAAAGGAAGGTAAACTAAAGTTTCACGTAACAATCCGAATGTGCTATTGTTGCACGTTATTCAACGTTGCTACTGTGCTGTGCAGAATAATCGACGCGATCAGAATAATCGAGAAACACTAGTATTATTTATTACGATTCTTACACATTGAGTGCCGTATGTCGTAATATATATGATTCTACTCGGTCTCTGTAACTAAATGTGTATTTTTTCCTGAGATTATTGTATTCAACACAGATGGACGGGCATATGTTTGACTAAAGTACTGTTTATTTGGTATTTAGTATTAATTTGGTAACCTAAACTCAAACGGTGATGAACGCGTCACACCGTCTCATTTCTGCGGGCCATGTTTCCATGTAGGGTATCGACGCCACTATAACTGCAATAACCCAGGGATGACATCATGGTAAACACAGGGCCTCCTCTGGCTGGTAGGTCTAGGATAGTGGTCTCTGAGCCTAGCTTTTGCTCTCACAGAGAATGCTGAATTACTTTTTAGGTCTGAGATATGCAGAAATGAACGGTTCCCCGGGAACCTAAATGTAATTAATGGCAAACACATTAATTACATTTTTGTATTGATCATGGATGGTGGGGGCTGATGATTTGTAATTTGACCATTTGAAATGGACTGTAATCATGTTTGACATAGTTATTGTGACAGAGTTTGTCCTTTGAATTAGAAAAACATAACAAGAGGTATGTCCTTTTGCTGACCCCATTTTGATTAATGTCTATTACAATTGCTGTTGGACAATATGACATGGGCCTCTTGTCTAGGTTTTTATTGTGGAATGAGTTGTTGTTGTCATTCCGGATGCTATTCACCAGCTGAGCCCAGTTTTATGTTTCCATTTTTTTCCTCTCAAGCAGCGCATATACTCCAAATCACATTACACCCACTTTTATCTTTCCTGTGGACTGTGTTCAACAGACGCCCAGTGAGTGCATGTGACATACACATACACAACATCAAACACAAAGAGCCGCATGCATAGCGTCCAGACGCCTATGATTTAATGGGAACCCTTGGCTGGAGCCCTTTTGTGTTTGCCATTAATTACATTTAGGTTCTCGGGGACGTTTATGACACAGGTGGCTGTGGATAGAGGGAAGAGAGGGCTGGGGGGTTGCTTAGGATAAGACGATTGGCTTGGGAGTGAGAAATGGGAGATGGGTGGGGATGTGGAAGAAATGGAGATGAAAGATGTAACGATGGGAGTGATGATGAAACGAGGGAGGGATGGGTGCTCATTTATCCATAGTACATCATGATGTCGGAGCCCATCCAGGGACACACACACACACCCACCATCTCACCCATCCACACACACACAGAGCAGCTGTCATTGCTGTAGTGTTGAAAGGCGCCATGGAGGGGGCAGGGTCAGACCGTATGTAACAATACGTTATTACTGTCAAAATATTGGCCAGAGAGAGGCTTTCACTCGTCACTCATTTAACGGCATGGAGTTTTGGATTCCAGTAATTCAGTTTGTTTACAAAATGGTGAATTCATTTCATTAGAATATCAAAGGTCCTAAGATTCCTAATATTTTTTGGTTTGTGCTCTGAGTTAATGCATACCTAGAATTCGGCTCGCACTTTTTGCATCTATCGACCTATGGTGTACAACAAACTAGGTTTTAAAAATGATGTTGGCCCCGGAACACTGCCAGAAATACCGCCCTG
>OMLJ01048553.1:0-11927 GCA_900302595.1 Gadiculus argenteus | reverse complement strand
ACACCCCCCCCCCCCCCCCATGCCCAGACCCCATAGAAATCACACAAACAGAAAGCTTTTTTCCTCATCTAACCCATCTATTCTGATACTGTGAGTGCAAATGTTCGTAGACTGGAGGACATGCTCATTGATGTTTCCTTAATATAAAAGGGCATCTAAAAAAGCTATAGAGCGTGGTTGTTTTTAAATGGGCTAGGCATGCATCATTAGTTCACTCATTAGTGGTGTTGCTATGCATCACATCTTGGCTGGTAGTTGAGTCACTAAATATATATTTTAGATGTAGGCCTACCAGGAAACAGGGCTGTTCTTTACCCAGATTGTGAATCACATCACAAACACGTCAAAAATCTACAATAAGTGTAACAAAAATTTTAATAGTTTACAAGTCCAATATGTTGTACGTGATTTAAGCAATTTTTGCATAAACAGCATGAGTAATTATTATCCTAATGTTGTCTCCATCACATTCTAACTACCAACCACAACAACATCACTGACCCTTAAAGGACAATTCCGGTATTTACTACTGTACATTGAGCCCCCTTTCTGGGTTGTCTAGGATGAAATAGAGTGGTTGAGTGGTAGAGTGTTGACTATTGGTCCTGTCTCAGGTATTTGGCTCATTTCAAGTCGCCCCTGCCTGCTTCAGAATGGCTGGCTATGGACATTCACAAACCTGTCCTTAAAACAACCCTAAACGTTAGTTTTCCCATTAGTTTGATCCCATTGAAATGGAAACCAGACCGGAACAGGAACCGGGGCTGTTTACATCCGGTTGTAGTCTGTTCACTCGGTTCTCCGTATCAACAGTAGGGCTATAACCGAGCGAACAGACTACAACTGATCTAAACAGCCCAGTTTCCGGTTGGTAGGATTTACAAAATGCCAAATAAAACACGACAAACTGTTTTTCGCTACGATACTTGATTTGGAACATCAACAAACCACTCTGAGTTTTCACATTTCTGAAAACTAACGTTTTGAGGTTGTTTTAAGGACAGGTTTGTGAATGCCTGTAGCCAGCCATTCTGTAGCAGGGAGGGGTGATTCCAAATTAGCCCAATACCTGAGACAGGACCAATAATCAACATTTCGGTGTCACTCCCACTCTAGTTCATCCTAGAGAAAGAAAGATGGTTCAATGTGTCAAAGACTGGAATTGTCCTTTAAAGAATGGTAAAGAAATATTGAAAAATATGACATTGTTGCTGTCCTGTTGTCCACCAAGGATAAATACACAAACTTCAGCAATGACCGGCCAACACTTTATTTCTAGTGTTGACACATTTGGTTTTTTTTTTTTAATGGTGTGTGCGGACCCTCACCTTTCCCTTCTCGTTGCGTGGCTGCAGTAGGTGCAGGCACTCTGTGTAGTTGGCCCATGTTCTGTTCAAGCTCTCCACAAACACCCAGGACCCGTTGACGTCACACTTTCTGTATGCACTGCCTGTACCCAAAACACCCAGCCGGTGCCATTACCTCTCAGGCATCTCAACAGCAGACAGACCTGTAACCTGTCACCCCTCAAAGGCCTGCCTCCTTTGAGAACTCTTCCCTACCCTTCAGAGTATGGAACAGTGTGAATAGGGCTGGATGATATAAATACAATATATATTATAATATTATATATTACATAAATATTGTTTCACCACTTTTTGGAAATAATGATGGGGGAACGTTTCAGTTGCTCTCTTTTTTTGGCCCATTGCAACTATTGCTACGTCTGGAAAATCGATTACCACCCTGCAATCTTCAATATATATCCCTATCATCTTCCTATCTGCCCACAATATAATTGACCCAGTGAACGACCCCAAGTTTTGGAGAGACTGATTGGAATCCCTTATTTTTCATGGGGAACAGGAAACAATAGCTCTTGACCCATGCATTTCCTCCGTGTCCCACCCTGAGAAGGCTGCCTACCTTTATGATTGAAGTCATAGATGTAGGAGGGGCATGGGACCTTGGTGATTAACCCTGGAGAGCCCTGGGGCCAACAGATGAGACCATCCCAGCCTGGAGGACAACAATCATCTGAAACAAACACACACGTCTTTTCCCCTACTGTCTTGTCCTTTGTGCACACCAGCCAATGTTTTCCTCCACTGTAAAACGATCCAAAGTGACTCCCATACTCCCATCCCATAAAAATGTATAATTGTTGATGCATAAAAAAATTCAAATAAAGGCTTTCACCAGCTTTTTGAAAACTGCTAATCAAAGCGCCAGTATGGACAGAAAACTTTTGACACGAAAAACCCTTTTGGACAAAGCCTTTTCCAACCTACCAGCAACAGCTGGTAAGTTGCCGGTTCATTTTTCATACAATCCCTCGTTAAAGTGCTGAGGATTCCTTGATATACACACAACTGGTTAAAAGCTGAACTCACATCCTTTACCTTTCAGCAGTTTGTACCATTCCATTACTCATCATATTAATATTTCAGCTTATCGCATTATTATGTTTTGCATAATATCATTTAATGATTACAGCATTGGGACAATTCCTGTTGAATTGAGTTGCATGTGAGTTCACCGTTGGTGACTGTGCTCAAGGACACCCCAACACTTTAGGCAGCAGAGGGATTGAACCTGTAACCTTCCAGTTCCCAGAGTTCTTCCCTGAGTGAGGCTATACCCAATCAAGGATTTAGCAGCCCTACTACATTAAAATGAAGTACTACCTTGTTTACTTCTCTATGGAGATATTCTAACAATGAAAACAAATTTGCGTGAGTGTATGAAGCTTTCAGAAGGGGATTTGAATGTAGTGCAAAGTGTAGCGCTACAGATGCCGGCCTACACAGTGTTCCTTTGAAACCTTTACACACGCAGACAAGATCTCCAGCTCATGCAACGATATTGCTAAAAACAAATGTGGAGAGAAAGAAGGTAAAGATGTCCTGTTCCCCTAGATATTAGCTGGTGTGCCCTCAGACTCTAGATATGCTAATCTTAAATCTAATTTGTGAGGCTTTCCAAGATAGTCTAAAAAAGTACAAAAAAGTTTTTAAATTAATGGAATAAAATTATTTTTGGAAGGGCCAGAGACTTGATTAAAGATCTTTGCTGAGTTTAAAATTCAGACTTGTTTCCCTTAGCTCTACGTATAGATGTATGGTTGTGTTTTATAACTGTCTATCCCCCGTATGGAACGACTCTATTCATTCACTCTATTCAAGGCCTCTCAGAAGTGGGCTATTTTTATTGAAACAGACAGTGGTGCAATATAGTTCAATGCAGCAGACTTATATACATGAATCAACAACACATATTTCAGCGCTCAGCATGGTAATGTCAGAAATGGATCAAGTGTATCGCGATGAATGGATGGGGTGAATGCACAGTGGCAGATGCTGCAGAAAAAAAATAGCTCTTATCTTCCACACAAAAAACAGGTCCCTTACACATTATCATATGAATTAAGGCAAAGCCATGGTGCAATTTGTTTATCATTTTAAAGAAAAATGTATTTTCGATTCCAGCAAATGCTGATTTATTTTGAGAAAAGTACATATATTATGTATAGATTGCAGAGCACACAAGAAACATCACATTAGGGTTTTGGCGACAGCACATGCTCAGAAATCCAAGTAATGTGGATACAAGGATACACAAAAGAACCAAACTTAGAGAGTGCGTGACCTAATGAGAGTGGGTTGCAGAGTAGAGTGACCTGTAGAGAAGGAAATGGAAAGATGGGTAATTCAAAAAGATAAAGAAAATGAGAATAATATGAAATGAGGAAAAGCAAGAGAGATATGCATGGGATTCAAAAGAAGGAAATAATGAGAGGGACAGAGACAATCCGGGGGACACATCAAGACAGATAGAGAGAGACAAATAATGGAGTGTAGCACACATGGTCTAGTTCAGGAGTCATCAATTCTCTCCTCCCCAACGCCAAATAACTATTGCCATTGGAATAATAAAGAAATATTCAACAATCAATTTTTGATAGCATTTCGGAAATAGCATTTTTCAGCATACATTTTTCTCCTTAGACGCTTTGTTGTCAACAATTGTAGAACTTAGCTGCAGTTTTTCCTCTGTGAGCTTACTCGCAATGTTTGCTTGTGAGTTTGTTTGCATTGTCATTTCTTCGTCAATGAGGATTTTTGTGACAAGATGATTTTAATTTAAATGACGGTTCCTGTCTCTAGTAAACTATAAGAAATAAAACGACATCAGTGCAAACATAAGCTTGACAATGTTATACCCTGGCTACAAAATACACTGTGTGTGTGCGTGCATGTGTGCGTGTGTGCTGCCCTGGTCTGGTTTGTGGGGTCCAGTGGGCATTCAGATTCAGATTCAGAATACTTTATTGATCCCCGGGGGGAAATTCTTTAAATAAACACAGGCATACCTGTGTTTGTGGGCTCCCGGTTGGAGAGGTTCAGGTGGCATTGCAGCTTCACATCGTACAGGATGTACATCTGCTCCTGCGCCGACAGCCCGCCGTCAGACTCCACCTAGGCAGAGGGGAGAGAAGGAGACGTCCGTTGAAGACGCTTCTTCTCCTGCAGCTCAAGCATTGCAAGCTGACCAGTTCTACTGCTGTGCGGTGGCCGCTCAAGAGATTATAGGTGGCCTGGTGAAACATGCCCGTCTAATGATAAAGACGAGACATTGAGTCTGGTATTTATTAAATATTTGAATATTATACTGGCAGTTGATTGTTGAATACATATTGAAGTATGCTTCTAACGTCAAATCCAGCAATCCAAAAAGAACACACATTTGCTGTAAGTACGCCTACTGAGAGAAAATTTTTATTACAGAAATCCCTAAAATTCTTAACTAAAAAAGTTTCAACTTAAACTTCTATCAACGATATTTCCATAATAAAGAAGTTCAGATTTCACAATGTAATTCTGCATATTTTAAGAAGTCCCCAATCCACGTTTCAATGATACAACGTCGGCTATTAAATTATTTAAATATGAATCAATGACGAAATGTCTTCCATCGGAAGTGTCGACAGGACACACGACCAGTCCCTCGACTGGTCGTGACTGCATCCAAAGATGGAGGCCGCTTGTTATCGTGAAGGCACTGGCTTTCTAAACGTTATTTTTAATAAACTGTGTGTACACTTACAAAGTCCTTAATGCTTCGTTTTACATGCAGGGACCCTCATTATGCTACCGTGGAAGTGTTGTGCGATTTCGAACCTTGTTAGTGGTATAGAATTGCAATTTATTATATAAATTATATTATTATGTACAGGTGCCCCCACAGCTAGCGTTATAAGCTATTATTAGCGTTATTAGCGGTTTTAGGGTAGGGTAGCGCAGTTGCTATTTTGGACGTGGACAGCTTACACACACGTAGGCTAATACACAGCACAAACATGCAAACGATTAGCCTGATTCAAATATTATGGTGTCAAAGATTGTTAATATGTGTGAAAAAGCATAGAAATAGCATGTGGTTTGTGGAAAAGGAATAGGGGCTGCATGAATGAACACTGTAGTACGCTATGCAATGCGTCTAAATAATAATAATAATAATAATAATAATAATAATGAACTTGAGCAAAGTATATCCCAGCCCAGCGTGTACAAGCCCATAACTTTTAGGATTGATGAGTATTTGATCGTGAGAAAACAGTTTCACCGCGAGTGAGTGTTTAAAAGAATGAATGAATACGGCCACGCGCAGGTGTGCGCATGCATGTGTGTGTGCGCTC
Source organism: Gadiculus argenteus (assembly GCA_900302595.1). Lineage (NCBI taxonomy): Eukaryota > Metazoa > Chordata > Actinopteri > Gadiformes > Gadidae > Gadiculus > Gadiculus argenteus. The sequence continues at coordinate 6,229 of OMLJ01048553.1, read as the reverse complement.
CCATCTGTTTAAACACAAACTAAACACGTAACGCATAACACAGTTCATGGCGATTAACGGGGGGGGACATGCATATTATGAACACAAGTCCATAACGAAAATGTACACAATACTGGTCACAAACGATGTTTGTTAATGTATTGCTGCATATCATTAAATAGACACACAGATGCGTCCGTATATCATATGTTAAGTTCTCTTTGCCGAAATGTACAACTCCGTGTATCTGAAGTTGGAGAAGAAAACGCTATTCCATGTGTGAATTAGGCCTATTATTACTATTATTATTTGAAGTTTGAAATTAATGTGGTGATGCGTCTGTCTCAGTGGAGACTGCAAACGCTCTGTTAGAATATCAACACGGCCCCTTCAATGTGCTCATAGCTCTTAAAGGGGATGGGAGACAGAGCTCTCATTGGTCTACTGCACGTTACGCCCAGAACACGCCTACGGGTAATTCAGCTCCTCCAGACCAACCCATTTTAGATTTGTGCCGGGCACAAAAGTCATTTATCCGCCGTCATAATAGCAACATCGCCATAGAGCCGCCCACAACGGTCGTTGCGTTAGAGCACTTTAGAGTTGCGTTTCAGACCGTTAAAATAGGGCCCTAGGTCTTAATGCACTGGTCTGGTCTTCACTCCAGAACATGACATGTAGTTCAGGCGGAAATGTAACCTTACATCTATGCCGTGTTCTAGCCTTATCCACTATGACCCATCAGAATCCACATTGACCATTTAAATTGCACAACACTCCCAAACATGTTATCTTTCTTTAGTACCAAGATTAAATATTATAGCCTTTCTAGTTTTAGAATTATACCTCTATTACCTTTGCATTTGTTATCTCGGCCTAACCTGAGCCAGAATGTAAAAGAATAAATAGCAGACATACTTTTAAGCAAAAGCAGTGGCAAGCAGAAACCGTTTGTGCCCTTGCCTGTATCGTGTAGATAAAATACAGGAAAACAAACACTAATGACGACAGTCGACGACAGTCTTGAAATGTGGACGTCTCTGAGAAATAAAAAAATATATCTTTTTTTTTTACTGACCTCAGCCAATCCAATACTTTTTGTTTGTGGTGTATGAGCATTGATTTTAGAGCCAAAACAAAACAACTAAAACAACAACAATGAAACCGATCTAGAATACTAGAACAACAATTCTAGAACAACAGTTTTTCTGTCTGCACATCCTAACTGACAATCCTAACTGATCTTCCTCGAGAGTCATTTTGTTTATTCACGATTTTAATTTATTTTGGCCTGAGGAACTGGTCATCAAGAGCTGATAAGCTTGCCAGTGCAAATGTTTAATGTAAAGTTAACAATCAACTGCCAATTAAAGTCTAATTCACAGGGGTGTTGCTTCAGCCAGCCAAACAAGTTAACCCAAGTTTGGCATTGCTGTGGCCAACATTCAAAAGTAATTCATTATAACTCATGGATTTCTCAGAGAATCACTAAATGGACAGATGATCTGTACAAAATCGAATGGCTATGTATTCCTGTAGCCTGCGGCATCTCCCAAACTAAAGGTTGATACAAGAAGAAAAAATCTCCTTTAGAGAACATTTAGCAAATTGTATATTTCCTATCCATAAATACCCAAAATATATCAGATGAGCACAGCAGATGGCAAACATGTCTGTTTTGATTGCATTTTTATTTTTCCTCTTTTTTTTCATTCACATTCAAGTTTGTCAACCATTTTTTTAAGTGCCATATATAAGCTATAATTAAACCATTAAATAAATAATTTAGAAAGAATTTTAATTAATCAATGTTATTTAAAATTACTTTTTTCTATCAGGATAAATAATTAATGATAGCAATAATTATAGGTCTATGAATGTAGTTTACAACAATCAATGCAATAGGAGGTCTGTGTGGTGAGGGCTGTTACATATTCTACATACTGGACCTTTCATTAATAAGTTACAAATGAGTGTCTTTGTGTTATATTGACACTGTTTCACGCATTTGTGGTCATCCGCACACGCTAAATGTCCTTCGGCAGAATCGATAATCGATTTAATTTTAGAATTTTATATTGATTTTGAATACAGATGTTTTACTGAAACCAGGAGCCACAGCAAAGATGGTTTAATCGCAGACCGGTATTTTCCTTTAACTTCACGTTCTTCCAAAGATAAGGCTGTTCAACTTGACTTATATAGATGGCAACAGGAAAGAGACAAACAAGGGAAAAGCCCAAATAATTCCCCTGCCACTAATATTAACCAACAAGGTGTGGAAAACCGTTCAAACTTCCCACCTTTAAAGTAAATAGTCTCAGTAAGCAGTATCATTGAGGGTTGATATATTGCCTGCTACATTGCTGAGCCCTCAGTTCCCCCAGATGCTAATTCTTAAATGAGCATCCCTTATGAATATCCTGGAGCATGATGGCACCTTCCCTCAGGGGCCCTGGTAACACAGCATGCACTGACAACTAATTATTTTTAAAGGGCCTTTTTTGGATGCCCTTTCATTTACAAGACATTTCAGAGATCGTTCATGCCACGTGTCACTGTGTGTTGTAAATGCGAATGTACCAATCTGTATATTGCACTACTTTATTCCCATAATGCTGGAGAAAGAATTCCACTTATTTACATACTAAATCCCATGATGCATAGCGTTTTCATTGTCATAGGAATCATCAAATGGAGATTGTCGGCACATATCGGTTCTTTGCAAATTAGCTTTCGAGGGGAGAAATGTTACACTTACACAGCTTGTTTATGCAACCACTCCATGCCATTCTGATAGATTCTCAGCACATAATTTGAGTCCCTATTCCCTGCCTTATTTGTTACCTAAATAGTGTGCTATACAGTGTTTACTAAGGAAAGATGGAATGAGGGCACGATGGGGACAATTGTTTGTTATGATGGAGGGATCAGTGTCACCTCTGCTTGATATTTGTCTTTTTTACACAGCTGTGTACACAATTTGTACACATGTTCCTGTGTGCCATTTCCTGTTTGTGTGCTTTGAGGTTATCAAGCAGACGCTTGAAAGTGAATACGAAGGGCTTACTGTAAGTATTATTGTAATTATTTAATTTTACCTTAGTAAGACGAGTTGTACTCACAGTCTTTAATATGAGCAACAATCAACAATATAAACCATTCTTACACTACCGTTCAAAGGTTTGGGGTCACCCAGACAATTTCCATGAAAACTCCCACTTTGATTCAACAGTTTTCAGCTGTGCTAACATATTTGCACAAGGGTTTTTCTTATAAATTAGCCTTTTAACACACATTAGATATACCATGTACCATTAAAACACAGGGGTGATGTTTGCTGGAAATGGGCCTCTGTACACCTACACAGATATGCTATTAAAAATCAGCCATTTACAGCTAGAATAGTAATTTACCACATTAACAATCAGAAACAATGTCTCTTTCTGATTGATTTAATGTTCATTGATGATCATTAATTTAATGTTCATTGCCTCCCACGCAGCCTCTGTGGTTGGAGTGGCATGTGTAGAGCTTAACTTAGGGGTTCTCTCCAAATTATCTTTCCATACGCATGTGTGTGTGTGTGTGTGTGTGTGTGTGTGTGTGTGCGTGTGCGTGTGCGTGTTGCATGCACGTCTGTACAACATGGAATTATGCAAATTTATATTCAGATATTCTGAAGATGCTTTTCTACAAAGTTCCTTATGAGTGAGGCTTATAGAAGAATCAAAATCGCTTAAAAACTACAAAAGTGCTGCACAAGCAACTTCTGAGCTGGACAGAATGCAGAATAGCTCTAATAGCAGTATGGGTGTAAATTCAACGCTGGAACCTGATGTCATCTCATACCCCCCTTTAACAGTACCACTTCCAGCGATGACTGTAATCCACTCTCTCTACACACTAGTGAGTTTATCCATTGTCTCACACACGCACACGCACACACGCACACACAGCCACACAGAGGCAATGTGCAATGTGTTGACTGCCGTTTGGAAGAACTTGTGAGACTTGTGTTTAGACCGGGTAACCCAGGGACTATTTATTATCACTTAATAATAAATAATACAGCAAGGTCAATATGGTTCTAGGAGTATGGGTCATCGTAACAGACCAGCCAGATAATTGATGTTCCGATGGAATTCATTCCATCTATTTCCATCTATTTCCTCCTTTGTTGCCTCATATCTGTGACCATGCAGAACTCGCACACTCTCTCTGTTCGTCCATCACATGTGATGAGGACCACTTAGTCAACAGGAATAAGCTTAGCGGTGGGTGTGCAGGTGACTGATAAGACAATCTTTGCATGGAAGGTTCTAGGGCAGTGGGGGCAGGGGATGGCAGACGTGTTGGGGGTAGGGTTGTTGATGCGCAATTTCTTTGCTTTCCTTTGCACTTCTGCTGCATCTGTCCTGGCAGCTTCATATGTGGCTGCTCCCGCTTTTAATTTAGAGCGCCACCATGTGCGGTCTTGGGCAACTCCCCGGTGTCAAGTTCAATTTCAACGTTTTTGAGGGATGATTTCAGATAGTCTTTGAAGCGCCTTTTTTTTGGCCACCTTGGCGGCGTTTGCCAGTAAGTAGTTCTCCATACAGGAGCTGCTTTGGAATCCGGTGGTCTGGCATGCGAGCTACATGGCCAGTCCAGCGAAGCTGTGCCTGGGCTAAGATGGTGAAGATGCTTGGCATGCCAGCCCTGGTGAGAACTTCTGTGTCAGGGATTCTGTCCTGCCTCCTGATGTTAAGGAGTTTTCTTAGAGACACTGTGTGGAAGTGGTTTAGCTTTATTGCATGCCATCTGTAGACTGTCCAGGTTTCACAGGCGTAGAGGAGTATGGGGATGACAATGGACTTTGAGTTTTGTGAGCAGGGTGATGCCTGCTTTGTTCCAGACATTTGGATATAGTTAACCAAAGGCAGAGCTGGCTTTTGCTATCCTGGCACACACTTCAATCGTCAATAAGACTCACATCGTCAATACACTCACGTACGCAGGCACCCACGCGCACACGCACGCACGCACGCACGCACACACACACACACAGATGCATGAAACACACACAAACATGACGGATTTAATGGGTCCATTTAGGGGGACTTTCATGTAGGGAATCTGCTACTGTAAAACGGATTCTGGCCAGGACTGGGAATGTCACGGGAATAGCTGTTATGTGCAAAAATGGGAATGAATAATGTTCAGTAGGAAATCGAAAGGTGATAGCTAAAATTGTTGTTTGTTCTATGTATAAAAAGAAAAATGATACAGCCATGAATGCTTGGTATTTTTGTTCTGTGCTTAGTGGGGATAAGTGGATGATGGGGACAATCACTTTTGTCATTCTGTTTTTTTTTGTCATGTTATTTCCGGGAAGTCTCCTGCAGCCATCATGTGTCATTGCGAGAATGTTACCCTGTCGCCACCCTTGCATCACTTTCAGCAACTGTGCTGACTTTGAGAGAGAGGTACTATTCACAGGTGAAAAGATGCAAAATAATGAAATAATAATAAAAAAAAAAGAGTAGATCTATTCATAGGGCATCGACTTCCAAATCACTCATATTGGTGAGTGAACCCATGAATGATCTGCAGCCTACAGAACTCTTAATAGCAAATGACTCATACATATATTATTTATTGTTATAATGCACATCGGAAGGGAATGAATTCTACCAGATGAATGGGAACAGGAACATTGTTATGGATTTCTAATCCATAATCTGAATTATACATCATTTATACCACATTCAAATACACCAAATTCAATATCAATCAACTGATAACAATTACAATTATAATATATATATATATATATATATATATATATATATATATATCTACATATTTCAATGTTTTCAACAATTTGATGAATATTTGTATTGATTCGTTCCCTTGAAGAACACATTTGTTAAAAGTACATGGCTGATCGCCTAATACTCTAATAATCATAATTTCTTAACTAAATAGATTGTAGGCCTAACCTGCAGGCACTTTCAGAATTGAATATTATCAGGACTTAGGCTACAGGCTATCCATTTAGACAAGAATTGCGTGATTCCATGCTACTGTTATTCCATTATTTGTATGCAACGATTTTGTCAGTGGAATATTGTAGCGAGATTACTTTTGTATTCGTTAAATTGGGTTCCAGCACATAATGGACATGTTGATACTTGGAATAGGGCGTCTGAATCTAACGTGTTCATAACCCCTGTGATACCTGATGCAGGGCTGCCCCCTAGAGCTG
>OMLJ01048543.1:0-10368 GCA_900302595.1 Gadiculus argenteus | reverse complement strand
TGGCAATATAGAACCGAGCCGCACTGTACCGCAATGAACAGCCACGAACCACTCGGTGAGCCCTTCAACCCCCCCATTTTTATTTTTATGATCTAACCACTGCGACAACCCCCTACACCCCCTTTAGGTAATGGCTGCAGGGGTCATAATGACCTGATTGACCACATCTGAGTGGTGGGTTATATAAGCAGGGCCTTTGGTTGCCTTTGCTCTCTCTGCCATTTTGGGTAGCAGCAGACACCTCTGCTATGGGATCAGATCAGTCTAATTAATAATGAATGCACAGAGAAGGATTCACAAATGTATTTTGTGATTTATATATAAATTACTCTTTTCACAAATACATTTCAATGCACACACAAATGGATATCGGTATTTGTAACTGTAAAATAAATCTATAAACAAAAATAAATATCACAAACACATTTATGATCCACACACAGATGTGTCTTGTTTTAAATAAATGTAATATAAATCCATAAATATATTAATTTAAAAAATCGTTGCAATTTTCATCAAAAATGTATTTGGATGTTGTTACATTTATATACAAACTGTTAAACTTGAATTTACAAGACGCGTTTCATTTGTGAACTTGTTTGCATTTGTATGCAACTGCTCTGTATTTGTGTGTCGACTTTTGAGACTCTCCTGACGTGGCCCGATCCACAAATGCATTTTTTCTAACAAGGAACTCTCTGAAGCCAATCAGATGCCTCCCTCGTTTTCAGCCAATCACATGACTACAGTTACACGAGTGGTCCCCCCTCCGCATTTTCTCTGCACATCTTGCATTTCTTTTTGGTAAAAATAATAAAGTGTTATCCGGACTGGAAGTTCACCCTCAACATGGCCTCTGGTGATGGCGATGCCAATTCTAGAGTAAGTGAAACTTTACTTATTAAGCTAGTTACCCTCTTGTCTTAAGTCGTGAAATGTTCTTGGACCAGGTCTACGTTGCTGTTTATGGTCAGGTCGTTGCGGTGGACGCAAGGAGGGTCCGCAAGGACGTAAGGGGTCTGTAACCCCCTTGCGTTGCGTGAATGCAGGACCATAAACAGACCTGACCTAACGTTAAAACGTAGACCTGGTCCACGAACATTTCACGACTTAAGACAAGAGGGTAACTAGCTTAATAAGTAAAGTTTCACTCAAGCCCAGGACACACCGGTCATGCAGCGCAGCGTGTCAAACGGCTCCCCGAAGCACCAATGGAAGCGTCGTGCAGCAGCGCCGTTGTGCTTATGTTTTGAGAGCAGCAGATCAACCAACACAGTTGCTATAGGCGACCATAACGTTATACACATTGTTTTATGACTGCATATATGGCCCTGATGTCCATGATCCTCTGTGTGTGCTTACAATGATAGTCACATTAATTCATAGTTACTTTATGTACTGTCGGGCACTTTGTTTACACTTTAGTCACTTTATTTACATTTATGTACAGTCATTCATTCATTCATTCAGTCAATCATTGTGAAATTATTAAAGGTCCCATGGCATGAAAATTTCACTTTGAGGTTTTTGATAATACTTTGTTCCCCTAGCCTGCCTATGGTCCCCAAGTAGCTAGAAATGACGTTAGATGTCCTGAGCTTGAGTGAAACTTTACTTATTAAGCTAGTTACCCTCTTGTCTTTGTTTTTTTTTTTGGTTTGCCTTTGTTATTTTTGGGACAATCCTTGTCCGAAGTCGTATAACTTCTGTCAGGGGCAGGCATTCGTACAGTTTACCAACACTGTATTAAGTTCAGCACTGGCAGTAGCCAGTCGTCCCCAAGGCCGGCACGTCCCCGAAGAGCTAGATAGGACAGTTAGCTTCTATGGGGTAGGTAATCAGGACGCCAGCTGACTGCTTTCACACCTTTTCGGTGGGGATTAACGCTAGAAACCAGTAGAACGTTTCAACTGAATGCATGGGAGTATTTTGGTCGTGCTTACGGATGTGGCAAGTGTGTGTTGCTAGTTCATGAGTTAGTGGGCTGCTGTTCACGTTCACTATGCCGGTTAACTTGTAGCGGTTTGCTGCTTTGTTTGTGGAATGTGCATTGGTCTATTTTTAGATAGCCTCATGTTCACTGTGATGGGCTTTAGAGTTCCGTAGACTTGAGCATGACTTAGAGCGAATGGAGTTTCATGAGCGTGAACAAGACCGAGAGCATGCCTTGTCAATGAAGAAGCTTGAACTTCAGTTAAACGGACTGCCGCCTCAACCCTCTCCTGTCAGTCCACCTGTACCTGCTTTTGATGCATGTAAAAATATACGTCTTGTTCCACCCTTCTTCGAGAAGGAGGTGGATAAATATTTCAACCATTTTGAAAGTGTAGCAACCACCCTTAATTGGCCCAAGGAGGTGTGGCCATTGTTGCTCCAGTGTGTGTTTACTGGGAAGGCCCAGGAGGTGTTGTGCGAGTGGACCAAGCTGCGCACTATGTAGTTAAAGACAGCATAATGCAGGCCTATGAGCTGGTCCCTGAGGCTTATCGCCAGAAGTTTAGGAGTGCTAGGAAGCTAGAACAGCATACTTTTGTTGAGTTTGCACGTGAGAAGGAATGCCTGTTTGATAGGTGGTGCAGTGCACAGAAGGTTCGAAGCAGGGAAGACCTAAGACAACTTGTTCTCTTGGAGGACTTCAAGAACTGTCTCCCTGAAGCTGTCGCTGTGTACCTGAACGAACAGGAGGTGCAAAGGCTGGATGAGGCTTCTGTTCTTGTGGATGAGTTTAGCATAATGGAACACAACACCCTCTTTGGAGTCAACTACAATCTGGAGGTGGAAGTGACACTCCACGCTCATTCCCCCCGGTTAGCTCTAGCCGTCCTCCCGCTAACAGAGCAGAGGTCACTTGCAACTATTGCAAGAAGCGAGGCCATCTGAAATATGAATGTATGGTCCTTTGGAAGAGGAAAGGGAACGCCAAGGATTTTGGCCTGGTGTATTCTTGGAGAAGTGCCCCGTCTTCTTTGCAGGATACCTTGAGTGTTTAGCCTGAGGTTGCTACTGAGGTGGATAAATGTGAAGTTGATGTGGATTACACTCCCTTTGTCACCAAAGGCTCGGTGTCTTTGCCTGATGGGAATTGTAGTGTGCCAGTACACATACTGAGAGACACACAGACACAGAGTCATTTATGCTGTCAGGGGTTTTGCCTCAGTCTGATAGTACTTCCACCGGAACACATGTTCTAGTCAGGGGTTTCGAAATGACTCCCGTTCGGGTGCCATTACATAGTTTGTCTCTTCAGGACTAGTCAAAGGTGAAGTGGTGGTGGGAGTTCGTAAATCTCTCCCGTTACCAGCTATTTCATTCTGGGCAATGACCTGGCTGGCGGGAACGTCTGGGGTAATACCGAGGCTGTCACACCACCTATTGTTTTGTCTAGTTTGGTGCCTGAAGTACCACCAAAGCCTGACCAGTGCTCACAGAGGCATCCTGATGTGTTCCCTAACTGTGCTGTCACTTGTGCCATGGCAAAACGTGGCATTGGATCTGATTTTGTGTCTTTAGAGGACACTTTTCTTGTTGCACCTGATGTTGCAGGTAGTAGTCCCTCACAGTCACCTGTAGGGGAGCTAGACTACAGATTTTAACTTGTACAACTCCGCTGGAGGTGATGACTCAGATATTGAGTCTGTAAAAGTAGTCCGTCCTTTGAAAATTATTAATGATGAGTCAGCATCAAACATTTTGACTGCGAGTGAGCTTGAAAGCTGTTCTTTGCCTGTTTTGTTCAAGGTCACACGGGAGGAATTGATTAGAGAACAGTCAGTCGACTCTTCTCTTAAACCTTACTTTGTTTTAGCTTCTCAAGAGAAGAGGATGACTCCTACTTTGCGGAAGACTTACGACAGGGTTGTGCGTCGGTTCTTTTGGCCTAAGTTAAGGAAAGATGATTCCTGGTATATCAAATCTTGTCATGTGTGCCAACTAACTGGCAAACCTAACCAAAAGATTCCTGTCGCCCCATTACAGCCCATCCCTGCGGTGTCTAATCCTTTTGAACACTTCATAGTCAATTGTGTTGGTCCATTGCCTCGCTCCAAGGCTGGACATCCGTTCCTACTGACAGTGATGTGTCAATCTATGCGTTATCCTGCAGCGTATCCACTTAGGTCAATTACTACTAAGTCTGTGTTGAAGGCTCTTACTGATTTCATGTTAACTTTTGGGATTCCAAAAATCATTCAAAGTGACCATGGGTCTAATTTCATGTCAAAACAGTTTGTTAGGGCATTGTGACAACTGAAAGCCAAACATAACACCTCAAGTGCTTACCATCCTCAAAGTCAGGGTGCTCTCGAACTTTTTCATCAGATGCTCAAGTCTCTTCTGTGGTCTTACTGTGTAGAGCTTGGGTCTGATTGGGAAGAGTGTCTCCCGTGGCTACTTCTAGCAATTAGAGAGGTAGTTCAGGAGAGCACAGGCTTTAGCCCTAACAAATTGGTATTTGGACATGCTGTGAGAGGGCCAACCGCTGTCTTAGCTGATGAATGGTGCACTGCTGAGACGCCATGTCTCAGCAGCTTAGTCTAAAAGCTTAGTCTAAAATGCAACGTCTTTATAACCGCAGGGCTGAACACCGTAGTTTTAAGCCTGGGGATTAAGTTTTAGCTTTGTTGCCCCTTTTGAGCAGTCCCTTTCAGGCTAAATTCGTTGGCCCATATGAAATTGTGAAATGTCTTAATGATCACAATTATGTCCTTAGTACGCCAGATCGGCGGAAAAAGGTGCAGGTTTGCCATATCAATCTTTTGAAACCTTATTTTCCTTCTTTGCCAGCTGCACCTTTTGGGTTAGTTGCCACCATGCCTCTAGAGGGCTCTAGTGGTCCAGAGCAGGTGTTCTCTTCTGGGGACAATGCTCCTGAAAGTCTTGATCCTCTAAGTGAGGAGTCAAGTGAGGGCGTGAGAGGTCCATCACAGGCGATCGTAGAGGGTCGCCTGCGAAACTGAGTTCCTGGCAGAACTACCTTTACATCTTTCCCATTTGAATGATGTGGAGAAAGCAAGTATCATTGGTTTAGTGGAGTCTTTTCCTGCTCTCTTTCCTGATCTTCCTAGCCGTACCTATCTTATTGAGCATGATATTGATGTTGGCAGCGCTTTGCCAATTAAACAACAAGCCTATCGTGTCAACCCCAGGAAGCGGGAGTTGTTGCAGAAGGAAGTGGACTGGACAGAAGGAGTGGATCTGTTAGCCCATAATCATGTCGAACCTAGTTTTAGTGCATGGAGTTCACCCTGTTTGTTAGTGAACAAACCGGATGGGACTTTTCGTTTTTGCACTGAATATAGAAGACTTCATTCAGTTACAAAACCAGACCAGTTACACTATCCATTACCCAGATGTGATGATTGTGTAGACCGTGTTGGCTCAGCCAAATTTGTGAGCAAATTTGACCTTCTCAAAGGATACTCGCAGGTCCATTTTACAGTGTGTATCACTTTTTCCGTGATACACACAACAACATGTAAACCAATGCATTTTGAATAGGGTTAGGGTTAGGGTTTAGGGTTTAGGGTTAGAGTTACGTCGGAGAAATGCTGCCATTCAAAATGCATTGCTTTACATTTCGTTCTGTGCAGCATGAAAAAGGTTAAGAAATGCTCCCATTCATTTACATTTCGTTCTGTGTAGCACGAAAAAAGTCAGACAATCGTGCTCAGGGACACGATTTAATAGATTAATAAAGTTTGTGCGCATGAGCACGATATCGCGTGAGACCAGGCTGGTGATGCATACCTTGATGATGTGGTCCTGTACAGTATCAACTGGACTCATCACTTGGAGCAGATCAACAAGCTTTTCACTCGTCTGGCTGCCACTAGTCTTACGGTAAACCTGGCAAAATGTGAGTTTGGTAGGTAGGCTAGAGTTACCTACCTTGTAGTGGGTGGGGGAAAAGTTCTGCCTGTAGGAGCTAAGATTAAAGCCATATGTGACTTTGCAGTACCTGTAACTCCGGAAGTTTCTTGGTATGGCAGGTTACTATTGGACCTTTTGTAGGAACATTGCTTCTGTAGTTACGTCCTTGACCAAGCTTCTTAGCCCTAAGGTGCCATTTGATTGGACTACAAAATGTCAAGAAGCGTTTGACAATGTTAAGCTGTAATCGCAGCTTAACATTGTTTTAAAATGTAATCGCCATCAGAAAGCCTACTCCACAGTTGAGAGAGAAGCGCTAGCTTTAATTCTTGCTGTACAGCATTTTGAGGTCTACTTGGGCTCATCTTCGAGTCCAGTAGACGTTTTCACTGACCACAACCCGCTGGTCTTTATTGATCGTATGCGGAACCAGAATCAACGCATTATGCGCTGGAGCTTGATTCTGCAACATTATCCTCTGAAGATACAACACATCAGAGGTAAGGACAACATTGTGGCTGACGTGTTGTCCAGAGTTTAAAATTCTTTGTTTTGTTTTTCTCCACTTTGTGGTTATGCACTGAGTTCCAGATCTAACTTTCTTTCCAAGTCCTATGGCCCAGGATCTGGGGGAGACAGTGTTGTGTTTGGAACCCAGGTTGTCTTTTCTTTTGGTTTGTTTGAGGTTTTTAGAAAACCTATTTTTAGTTGGGGAGATGTGACGACCCCCTGCTCCCCCATTAGGTAATGGCTGCCACTGCAGGGGTTATAACGACCTGATTGACCACACCTGAGTGGTTGGTTATATAAGCAGGGCCTGGTTGCATTTGCTCTCTGCCATTTTGGTTAGCAGCACTCTGCTGCTTTGCCCCTAGACATTTGTTTTGCATTGTTTGCTTGTATCAAATAATTTACCTTTTTTATTGAATTCTGTGTGGATTCCCCTTGTTATGTGATGGTGTGCGAATCCACCGTTACACCACCCAAACACATACATACAAACACACTCATATTTCCTCAAAATGTAGCTCATGATCTAACCAACATTTTTCTTTTTCCAATGTCAGCCAATGACTGTGAAACATTCTGGGACACAGACCCGTTGACCGACAGCTGCTACCAGTTCAACTTCCAGTCTATGCTATCTTGGTACGAGGCGCGTGTCAGCTGCCAACAGCAGGGTGCAGACCTGCTGAGCATCACCAAGCTGCATGAGCAGACCTACATCAATGGTAAATAATATGATATGCATGTTTAAAGGTCAGTAAAAGCACCTGACCCTACTGGTAAAATAAGGGGTTATACATGCAATATCATGTGTTTAACCATTAAACACTTATGTGGGCAAGTTGATCTGAATTAAGCATATGGAGGACAGGCTTGTAGGCTTCCTTCCCAGATGCTAGTATTTCACATTGTCGCATTGTCCGAACATTATCCGAATACTCCTAATGAAGTAAATAAAGTGGTTATTTTGCAGGAAAACAAACAGGCCAAGGCAATGACGTTTTCTGGAATGTCTCTAATAATTTCCTGGAATTAATCATTATTTTATTCCATACAATCATAGCCAAGGTATTTCTAAAGTTTCTAAAATAATATTTCAGGAATTTATCGTGGTGAGAACATGTTGGGTAACATAAAATAAATCATAATAAAGTCCCTGTCATGTATTTATCTCCAAAGATGTTTAATTTTATTTTGCCGTTGTTAGGTTTACTGACTGGCTACAGCGCGGCTCTGTGGATGGGCCTGAACGACCTCGACACCAACGGAGGCTGGCAGTGGGCTGACTCTTCCCCCCTCAAGTATCTCAACTGGGAGTCTGGTGAGCCAGGCAACACCGCCTGTTTAGCTATGCAGCTGAAACATGGATAGGTACCGCAATGGTTGTAGTCATTATAGGTTTGAAATCCAGGCCTTCGCACCTCTGCAACGTTACAAATAAGTGTCACTACTATATACGATAAAACAAAGAAAAGCATAGATGGCATACAGGGCTTCACAGTTGTACAGCAAGTGGAGTCCAAAGCTTTCGATACAGTAGATCATGAAGTTCTAAAAAGCAGGCTTCTCAACTCGGGACTTTCAGAGCAAGCAGTCTCTTGGTTCCAAAACTACCTCAGTGATAGGACCCAGTGCATTAAACATGACAGTCTCTGCTCAAACATATCTTATCGATCCACAAGGGTGTACCACAGGGTTCTGTATTAGGCCCACTGTTGTTCACCATTTACATTAATAATATTGATAAAAATGCGTCTGATGCTAATTTCCATTTTTATGCTGATGACACGGTTATTTATTGCTTTACACCAACTCTTAAACAGGCTATTGAAAACCTGCAGAATGCTTTTATTGTCGTCCAAAATACCCTTCATCAGCTGAAACTTGTTCTTAATGCAGATAAGACCAAACTCATGTTGTTTCCTGGTTCTAGAGCTAGCTCACAAATTGTCCCCTCTGTGGTCACACTGGAGGTTAATGTAATACAGGTGGTTATGTCTTATAAATACCTGGGTTTTGTCATTTATAGCTCCCTCACTTTTAAGCCTCATGTGCTTTATTTGGTTAAAAAGCTGAGGCTAAAGTTTTTTGTAAAGTTTTTAGTCTTTTTAAATTAATTTTGTTAAATACTTTTAAGTTGAAAATGAAGGCAATTGAACCAGATTCTTTAAGATGTCAGTTTTTTAAATAGTTATTTTTTCCTGGTTACAGATATGGGTATTTTAAGATTGATGCAGTGTGAATTGATTTGCTTTATTTTAGTGCTACTATTGTCCCTGTGTGTATCTGTTTGTATGTAACTGTGTTCTTTGTGCTGCTGCCTGTCTTGGCCAGGTCACCTTTGAAAAAGAGATTGTTAATCTCAATGGGTTTTTCTCCTGGTTAAATAAAGGTTTAATAGTAAAAATATCTATACAGATAAAACATAACAATTACATTAATTAAAGTTGACTATGTTTTTAAGTAGACATAAGTAAACATAGTATATGAGTTCTAGAAAACTCATAGGGCCCTATCTTGCACCCAGCGCAATTGACTTTCTACACTGACGCATGTATCGTTGCTAGTTTGCACATGGCGCAAAGCTGATTTTCCCCCGCAGCAAACAGGCGCCACTAGACTTGCGCCTGGAGAGGCATGTCGGCAAAAAGCAGAGGCGGGTTCCGGTGCAAAGGACACTTATTGCTATTTTAGTGATCTAAAAAATGCGCCACTGCAATTGCGCAACTGATCACCAAAAACCTGGTTTAAATGTCGTAGCGCAGTCAGTGTTGCTATTTTGGATGTGGCGCAACTGCAACAGCTTACACACACGTAGGATATACACAGCACAACACACACGATTGGCCTAATTCAAATATTATGGTGTCTAAGATTGTTAATATGTGTGAAACAGCATAGAAATAGCATGTGGATTGTGGAAAAAGAATATGGGGCTGTATGA
The DNA here is from genome assembly GCA_900302595.1 of Gadiculus argenteus. Lineage (NCBI taxonomy): Eukaryota > Metazoa > Chordata > Actinopteri > Gadiformes > Gadidae > Gadiculus > Gadiculus argenteus. The sequence goes on along the minus strand of OMLJ01048543.1, from coordinate 1,049 downwards.
ATGAACACTGTAGTAGGCTATGCAATGCGTCTTAAATAATAATAGTAATAATAAACTCGAGCAAAGTATATCCCAGCCCAGCGTGTACAAGCCCATAACTTTTAGGATTGATGAGTATTTGATCGTGAGAAAACCGTGAGTGAGTGTTAAAAAGATGAATGAATACGGCCACGCGTGTGCGTGCTCCCATCTGTTTAAACACACGCAAACTAAACACGTAACGCATAACAGTTCATGCCGATTAACGGGGGGACACATGCATATTATTAACACAAGTCCATAACGATAATGTACTGCACAAACGATGTTTGTTAAGGTATCGCTGCATATCATTCAATAGACCCACAGATGCGTCCGTATATCATATATGTGTTAAGTTCTCTTTGCCGAAATGTACAACTGTGTTTCTGAAGTTGTAGAAGAAAACGCTATTCCATTTGTGAATTAGGCCTATTACTATTATTATTTGAAGTTTGAAATCCATGTGGTGATGCATCTGTCTCAGCGGAGACTGCAAACGCGCTGTTAGAATATCAACTCGTCCACTTCAAATGCGCCGGCTCTTAAAGGGGATGGGAGACTGAACTCTCATTGGTCTACTGCACGTTATGCCCGGACCACGCCTACGGGTAATTCAGCTACCTTTTTTAGAAGTCATTTATCCGCCGTCATAATAGCAACATCGCCATAGAGCCGCCCACAAAGGTCTTTGCGTTATAGCACTTAAGAGATGCGTTTCAGACCGTTAAAATAGGGCCCATATACTTAAACTTCAACTTCAACAGCTACTTCGCACGTTTTGAGAGCTACTCTCCGGCCGGGGAAGCACAGATGGACCAGGACCCCTGCACACTAGCCATAACAAGGGCTGATGTGTGCAAATCCTTTAAAAGGGTTAATCCACACAAGGCTCCTGGACCGGATGGCATACCTGGCCGGGCTCTCAGGGCGTGCGCAGATCAGCTGGCAGGCGTGTTTACAGACATTTTCAATCTGTCACTGCTCCAGTCGGAGGTCCCCACATGCCTCAAAAAGTCCACCATCATCCC
>OMLJ01048536.1:0-10017 GCA_900302595.1 Gadiculus argenteus | reverse complement strand
GCCACCGCCGCCGCCGCCGCCGCCGCCACCGCCGCCGCCGCAGGGAGAGCAGCATAGCGGAGCCAGAAGCACCGCAAGCTGGCTCACAGTTTTTCTTTCCCCAATAAATATCATAAAGACCCTTTGGCCAAACGGCTGCCTCTTTCCCCCCCTCAGTCCTGATGGCAGTAGGGTGGCGGCCGGATAGCGTGTTTACAAAACCTCTGGTTCACCTGCTTCGTGGGTAGGCAGGAGACTAATTACACGAGCCCGTAGATACGGACGCGTGTACCAGTCTCCTAGTTCCCCACATTATTCCCTCTACCTCCCTTGGACAATGCGCGGGCACGAGTGCAGCGGCTAGACAGCTTGTTGCCTGTTCAGCGGGCGCGAGAGCGGCGTCTAGACAGCTCGCTGTTTGTACAGAGACTGACTCTGTAATGTCTACCACGCTCGCTGAGGCCCCTCCCTTTCATGGGACGCCCCCCTTGGTTCACACACAGTGTGAAGGCGGTAGGGAATAGGAGGAGGAATACGAGGAATACGGGTTATTCCTGAAGAGCGTTCCTCAGCTGTCAGCTCGCCCTCTCTCCGACCGCTATGCGTGTTGGCAAGAGCGGTGCGTTCTACCATTGTGGTTGGACAACACGTTGAGATGGGGCCATCCCATACAGTTCAAGCGCCGTTCCCCACCCTTTTTGGGTTTGGTGGAGACCAGGCTACGGGACCGGGCCGTCTCTTGGAAAAGGGGGCCATCACTACCGTTCCCCCCAACGAGTCACACCTAGGGTTTTACTCCCGCTACTTCCTGGTTTCCAAGAAGTCAGGGGAGAAGAGACCTATTCTGGATCTTCACGTGTTCAACAGATTTGTTGCCACAAGGAAATTCAGAATGCTCTCTATCAAAGCGCTGCTCCGATGTGTGAGAGAGGACGACTGGTTCACATCCCTGGATCTCAAGGATGCTTACTTCCACGTCCCTGTTCGGCAGACGCACATGTTTCTCCGCTTTGCCTTGGGTTATGGGTTAGTACCAGTCTCTGCCCGCCCACCTTCTCAACATGTGTGGAGATGGCGTTGGGACTGCTCAGGCGTCAGGGAAAGAGGTTCTCTTCTACCTCGACGACCTACATATTCTGAGCAACTCAGAGGAAGCTGCAAGAAGGGACACCATGGCGGTGATAAACCATCTCTCTTTCCTGGGTTTTGCCATCAACTGGGAAAAGAGCTCCCCACTCCCCAGCCGGCAGATGTCCACTATGCTCCTGTTAGGGCTGATGGCAGCCGCCCATCCCCTGGGTCTGCTCTTTATGCGTAGACTCCAGCGGTGGTTTGCTCGCCAATGGTTGGACCCCATGCGACACAAGCTCAGGCTGCTCCTCGTACCCCGTTCGGTGTCACCAGACCTGGAATATTGGGAAAATCCCCCCGCCCTTCTCAGGGGTGTTTCCCTGGACAGAGTGACGTCCTACGTAGTGGTCTTCACGGACGCCTCGTTGACGGGTTGAAGACGAACATGCCTCACACAGCACACATAAATGTGTTGGAACTCTCCGCTGTGAGAAAAGTGCTGTTGTATTTCTTTCAACTGGTACGTGGCCGCCACGTTCTGATCAGGACAGACAGCGTGTCGGCGGCGGCGGCGTACATAAACAGACAGGGGGGAGTGCGCTCCTCTGCTCTCCACCGAAAGGAGTTCGAGCTCTGGCTTTGGGCTCATCTGTATGTCCTCAGTCTAAGAGCCGGGCGCCCAGAACTTCGGGGTGGACCTCATGTCTTGCGGCGGTCCCCGCCGAGACGAGTGGCGGTTACATCCCGACATTGTCAGACTGATCTGGCCGGCTCGGACGGCTCAGGTTGACCTGTTCTCGTCCAGGGAGAACACACACTGCATGTTGGAGTTCTCTCTCAACCCTTGGGATCTTCCCCCGTTAGGGGTGGATGTGTTGGCACACACAACTTGGACGCGGGCTCTCTTGTATGCATTTCCCCCGCTCCAGCTGATCCTTCCTCTTCTGGAACGGGTCAGACAGGAGAGATTGTCCCTCATTATAGTGGCTCTGGAGAACCACGCAGCTCTGTGATTTCAAGAGCTAGCGGCGCTCTCACGGACGGCACCGTGGCCGGTACCATTCAGATCGGATGAGCTTTCACAGGCCCACGGGAAAGTGCACCACCTGCCCGATGTATCGGGACGGCTGTTGGTATGGCTCCTGAGAGGTCTCTCCCGCCGTTTTTTAAATGAGAACCGGACTAGAGGGGTTCCTATTGGCTCGCCAGTTGACGAGTTGGATTCGTAGTTGGGTTCCATGAAGCACGGATTGAGACTGAGTTTTTACAGACTCACTTTTTTCTCTTGATCATCGCCTTGCTTGATCTAGGAGGAATTAGTTTCTTATCAAGCTGTTGTGTTTTGCACATCCTCTGCTTTTTTGAGTCTGTGCCCTGTTGACACATTTTTTGAACTGGGGTCCAGCAGGAGTACATTGATTGGACTCCACTCGCAGCTTCGCCTTAGCCCATAAGGTGAAGCCTAGATGGCGTAGCCTACATGAAATAGAACGATAGTTATGATATTGGAACTCTAGTTCTATGATTGTAGGCATAGCCTTCTAGTTTTCCCACCTGCTGTACCCTCCAAATGCTGAAAGAATAGTGTGGAGGACCACGTTGATTGGTGCATAGTTGAAATTTTCAGTGCGTGCAAGCATGCATCATGGGTATGTTTTGTCATTCTAATACTGCTCCATATTAAAGGCCCTGACACACCAACCAGAGTATCGGTCGTCGGGTAGTCTGAGCTCAGTGACCTGGGTCTGTTCGGTGTGTGCTGTGCGATCGGTCGTGGTCAAAGCCATGGTGATCTTTCAGGGTTAGGGTTAGTTCTTTTCAATGTACAATCGGCTGTTCTTTTCAGCTGATTGTACATTGTACAATCAACCATGACCAAATCGGTCCGACTGCCTTTTTCTAGACAGACGACGGCCGATAGTCTGTTTGGTGTGGCAAGGCCCTTAGAGAACTCAAGAGAGTTGTATGTCTGTAAAATCCTAAATCAACGTGAATGTACTGTAACCTAGGCCAATGAAAGCTTAGTTGAGCTACGTCTCGCAACAGAAATGCTGTGTCGGTTTCAAAAACAGTAATGTCTTCCAATAATGAGAAATTATTTTGTGAATAATTACTAAACATTTACCAAAAAAATCACCACTACCGACACAATATCGATTATTCAATTGCTCCTATGCTTCCATAATGGAGGTAGTGATTTCGATGTGACTCTGTGTGATGTGAAAGCCCTACTGAAGTGACTGAAGTGAATGTATCACAGTTAATGTATCATAAAGTATCACATAATGATAATTTATCAAAGAGCGGAATTGCACTACTGTGCAACACAATTTCAGAATTAAAAATGGAGAAAACATAATTAAGAAATTAAGAAAGTTTAACTTGTGATATGTTGAACATTTGACCCCAAAAAAATGTGAATTACAACAGCACATCTGTCTTACCTTTCTGACCCTGCGGGGTGGTAGGGATGGGGTGATATTTTGCTTCTGAGCAGGTGCCTACTTTGTTTACATTTGGAACCCAACCAGTGGAAACACTTGCCAGCGATTGGTAGTCTGCGAGAAGGACAGAGACAGGAAGCAAACATGCCAACCCTATATCCATATCTTTACTCAACCAGAGACTTAGCTCCAGGGCAAACTGCTGTTCGCTTCAATCTGCAGCATTTTTTATTTGGTTTCTCCTACGACATCAGGGCATGGCTGATATCTGATGAGAGCTGACATTTCCAGGAACCCACGGCACAACAGCTTGTTACCTCCAGAATGCCCCGTTTATCAATAGACCATGAACACACGCAACAGATTACCGTCAGTGAAACCTTTTTGACATCAGCGCATTGAATCCAATGCACTCCCCATTCATGTTTGCGCGTGGTGCCTTATTGTGCATGCTGTTTTCCAATTGGTGGCCGATAGCAGCTGATGGTAATTGTGGGTTGTGGATTCAAGGGTGTCCTGCTGTACTGCAGGTCAATGTTGTGCTAAGTTCAGGGACATGGAAATTAACCAAGAAAAGGACGCATTCAGTACCTTTCAATGGACGATTTAAAACTTTATTGTGTTAAGTGAAGTTAAGTCAGTTTTTCAATGTAGGTTTTATCAAATTTGCCCCTGGGAAATCGCCACAGCATATTTAACCTTCGTATAGGCCTAGCTTCAGGTGATTTAACCATTCCCTTGGTCCCGGGTCACCCCTGTTACAGTGCCAACCAGATATGATTAGCAATGTTGTGACTGTGCGGCCTAACATAACCTTGGTCAAGACCAAGCATCACCATGATGGAAAGGCTCCAATGGGAGGTTAAAGCAATACTGCAAGGTTTTATGGTCCAATAAGGGAACGACGCGCCTGTTTGAGCCTCGTATTGATTCCTCCCCTTGCTGGTGACCGTCACCTTGTACCGGTGTGCCTAAAACAAAGGTTATGTGTCTCTTGGCCCATTCTGAATTAGCCAGGTGAAGTCCCAATGCTGCTCCAGTTCAGTGCATTGATGTCATCATTTCATTGTTAGGTTTATTTTTTAAGCTGTGTTCATCTTAACAATAAAGAATAGCAAGCAAAATAAAGCTATTTCAAGGAGTGGATAAATACACATACAGAGAGAGTCAATGTAATTGTGTTTGTTAGAAGGGCAATAATCTCCCCTTTATCCTTTACGTTGAATTGAGCAGTAGGCCCTGCTGTATCCTATCAGCACGGTAATAAAAACGTTTTAGTCATTAATTAGAGCTAAAATGTCAACTAACACAGCGTGAAATAACATTCCAGGAAAATGTAGTAGTTATTACGGAGCAGTCGCTTGAACAGTTGCTTTAACACAAAAAGAAACAAAAGAAGGACTCGAGTTGAGGGGCCGGGCAGCTCTGTCGTCTCCCCCCCTCGAGGGACCCTTGGTCTCAGATGCTGGGCCTCCGAAGGTTAGCATTTAGTCGGAGAGACACAGCGATTGGTGGGCCAGCTCGGGGAAGCATACAGCTGATGGCCCACAGCAAGGCTCGCCTGCTCTGGGGACACAGAGAATGAAGTGTAGCCCAGAGCAGCTGGGAGGAACTGACCGCCAGCTATTTTTACTTTTCCAATTACTAGTTATTATGTGCAAATTTCCTTTGGACTGCAGCCCTATATGGTTACAGCGAAGATATTAGAGGATTAAAAATAGGAAGAATAACAAATAAAGATGTCATAGTTGTAAGGGTGGTATAGTTATGCATAGCTAAACATTGTGTCATGATGGATGGAAATACCAACGGTACATTGGCTTTTCTTAAGTTCACTTTGAGATGAATCGCTGCATTGTGGGTGGTCATTCATAAACACTCCACGAACACGTGTCCAAACGTAGACACACACTCAAAATGCATTATCACTCAAACCCATTGTGTGTGCTTAAAATACCAGTGCGATTTTCAACTAAGGGCCATTTACTAGACATTTTTCCTGCCTCAAAGTTCACTCTGAATGATGTAGACAGTGTTTGCTTTAATAACCATCATCTTACCTTTCTTGAGTGCCATTCAGTCCAATTCCTTTTAAAAACTTTTGTGGGACTTGAAAATTGCTAGCCACTAAGAGAGTTATATTTCAATCCAATAGTTACAGTGTCTTTCCATTCAGTGTCTTGCCGTTGGAAAAAATATTTCAGAGAACATAAATAGACAAATATTCATATGGATTTCCTATGCATCTAATTGTATATGTATAGCAAATCTGGATATTTTTAAGCATATTTTAGTTTGGATGTAGGTGATAATATTTTTTTCTTTTCCAGCAATCTCATTGGTTGAAGAATAAAAAAAATGAACCTACCCCACCAGGTTCAGTTTCAAGTTTCTATATATAGATATATGGAACCTGGGTGGGCATGTTTCATATATCTATATGTAGAAACGTATATATAATATCAACAAATCTGCACTACAAATACAACATTAGAGTCAAATACAAACTATCAACCAGATGTTTCCTTGTTAACACAATAACAATATGCTCGAAGCACTGCAGTGGAACATTTTAATTTCAGCTGATTATGTGAATACAAAATTGATAGTCCTACACATGAAATTAACTCATATCTAATACTTGTTAGTAACAGTGTTATAAGCGAAAGAAACCACTTTATAATGTTAATGAAAATAATGTACCTTGGCTTGGCCTGGGCTGCGTCATCCCCCTGTCATACAATACATTTCCAATAACAGAACCCCCCATAATGGTCTATTCCTTGTCTGAAGGTTGTGATTTGGCCACATAACCAATAGACCTTGAATGGTGGTACCAGAAACCTCTATTTTTTTTTTTACATACCAAACGACAAGTTAAAGGTCCCATGACATGCTACCAGGTGTGAGTGTGATTAGCCGTACAAGGATTTTTTGAAAATCGCTTATGACATCACAAGTGGGCATGTCCACCTAGATGTGTGCTGGATAGATCAGTCTTGAAGCCTACCCAGTGGACTGTAGCAAACGTTGCTCATCTATCCATCACACATCTAGGCGGACACACCCACTTGTGATCTCATAACAGACAGATTTTCAAAACGGCTTGTAACGGCTAATCACACTCACACCTGGTGGCATGTCATGGGACCTTTAAAGTTGCTTTAGGTCATATTGGAGGGTTGTAGCGAGCGGAAGAGAGCAACATTTTGGTTCATAGAGAGGTGCTCAGGCAGCCAGAACAGATATTCTCACAGCACCCTTCACTCACTCATGGTTAGTGGCTAGTGGCTATTCAATTTCTAACAAATACAAAATCGAATTTAATCTCCTAAATCTTTAATTAAGAAATAACACCTGATATGAGGACATGAGCTGGTATTTTACTAAATACTAAGTTTACTAAGTCAAAGTTGTACTAAGTTGTAGTTACTAAGTTGTATGTATGTACTAAGTACATACATACACCATTAGTGCAATCATAGACACACACACATTAATTGCATCTTGACACACACACTGGACATGAGAGAGACAACAAGTCGGAGTGATGAAAACAAATCTGCCCTTCAGAAAGATTCCCACCAGAGAGTTGAACTAATTAAACACCCTGTAGGATAAACAAGTCCCATTCTGGGGATTAAACAAGTCTCCCAGACAGAAGCACAGACTTGTGTAAATAGTGCAGCTTGTAAAAATAGAGGGGTGTCTTCATTGGAACATTCTCCAACAGAAGTATTATTGCCGTGATTGATTACACTCACGCTTGTCTATTAGAACTTTACCAGGAAGCCATGATGTATACCCTCTTCCCCCCACCAAAACAATAAAGCATCTGCTCCCATGCATCACATATGAACGCATTGCGCTACATGACATTACATAACATTTATTTAGCGGATGCTGTTATCCAAAGCAACGTACAATAAGTGCATTGAACCGTGGCGATGCATCCCAGAAATTGCAGGAATGACAGGCGTTTATCAAATTAGCAAACTGCTTCAAGTACTTCATTATAGAAAAAAGACATGAATGATATTTATTATTAATATTTATTACACGGCTCTTCTCAACGCTGTGGAACGCTCCGTTCACTTACATGGGCCTTCCCGGCTTCCGGTGGTGAATTATTTTTCAATAATGACCATTGCTAAGCCTATAATGACCGCTGTCAAGGAAAGTGGATTTTTTTGCCTCTGATTCACATCTTTCGTATCACGCCGCAAGTAGTCGGTAACTTATCCACACCAGCGTATTCGGTTGCTAATTGACGTCAATGTCTTTAGCGGACTATTTCTTTGCTGATCAACACTACGAATGCTGGTAACAAATCAATTGGAAAAAGACATACCGTGTGAAGTTATTTTTTAGTTTTGGCAAGTAGCCGTGTAATAAGTGTAATAATGTATAGAACGTCGCCGTTATTATCGGGAAATAAGCCCCTTCAGGGTGAAGCAAGACACCTCCGCTTTGCGTCTGTGTCCGGTTTGCCCTGTTGGGGCTTATTTTCTCGATAATGACTGGCAACCCTATACATTATCCCTTACATAATTGTATAGTTTGACTGGTCTGACTGAAGAAATCAGTGTAAATTAATCATATTTTCTTAGTGTTGTAAAAAGACAAAAAAGGAAAGTAACAAGGACATCGAGTTGACTCATGTCAAAAGTCCACACAAATTTTCTTCTCTGTACCCAAGATTACTGCGGGGAATCATTCATCCATTTTAATTTACCTTTTCAGAATTTACAATTGGAGTAATTGAAGAAACAAAAAGCAAAGCCCGAGTTAGACGAGTATAAACTTCTGATCATGTAGAAAGCGGCGGAGAGGAGCCCACTCAATTGTTGTGTATCGATCGCCTCGTCTATTCAGAGAACGTCACCGACGGCAAGGATTGAAGGAGAGGAGAGAGATGTAGTGGGTCAGACCTTGAGGCAAAGATATAAAGCCAGACTAACACAGAAGCCAAACTCGCATGACTCCACTCTCTTATGTAGAGATTCACTTTGAATGGCATACAATGCTCTTCTTTCCCTCAACCTAACTATGTTTCGCGGTGGCTTGACTTCACCGCCACAACAGTTGTTCCCACATTTGGTTTTATCCCGTCTCAATCATGTAACACGCTGAGGAATTCGTTCCCTGCTGTTTTCTGTGGTAAATATTTAAGCACCTTCTGCAGCATAGATTCCCCCGCACCATGAAAAATGCATATATTCAACGCTGGAATGAATACAAGGTAGATGTGGTAACGACGGTGTAGTCTGTCCAATCCACTCTGATTGTGCAAGGCAACTTCTTTTGAGCTTTTTCTTACAGGCAAATATCAAATATTATTACACAATGTGTGAGATATTGAGTGCAAATATGGGTTTTTAGAGTGCAAATATACGGCGATATTCCACGGTTCAACAACTGATTGCACAGTTACGTCAGCGCATGGTCAAACTACAGTTAAACGTGGCAGAACAAATGGTGAAAAACTCATTCTTTCCTTGATTTATTTGTCATATAATAAATAATTTATCACACAGTTAGTCGTTTAGTACTGCTGTGTACGACTACCTGTGTAATAACCTATATGTACACAATCAAAGTGTGGTGGTGGTGTATATTAGCTCTCATTCAGTGCGAAGGATCCCAGAGTTGTCTCTCTACGACGGTGGATGTGCCTTTCCACGCTCGCACATTCAGCTTGGTTAATAGGAAATAAGAGGACAATAAAGGAACGATGAGGCATTTCTTTGAGACCCGCTGTTGTTTTGTCAGGGCTTCACTTTCAAAGGAAATGTTCTCCTCAGCATTCACATTTCATTTTGTGGATCAGAAACACCAACTCTTAGTCTGCAGAGTTTCAGACGCTAAAGGCCTTTTCTGGCTCAGCACTGGAGCTCATCTGAAGCTAATTAAAAAGCCCAGTCAAAGTGGGGAGAAGTCACAGCGATGTATTTGCTAACTCCATTTTGCCATTGTATTGTGCTACAATAATACAGTCTTCTGCATGCATCCCTTGTTGAGGAACTTTAGATTTTACCCCCAGACGTTTTGGCCAAAGCATACGTCGTTGCTGTCGACCCACATTGAAACGAATGTCTTCAGTATTTTTTTGCCATTTAAAATAGTTTAGAATGACATGCTACGAAATTAGATTGGATGTACAATCCATTTTTTTTTTAAGAAAGTCAATCCCACAAAGTATTTGCATGAAGAAGCTTCCACAATGTTATTTTCCTTCTAAGCTGCCATATCTTAGAATCCTTTTGTGGCTGCATTCCAAACACACTTTTCTCTGTGTGATTCGATGTACTTAAAATCTGGTATCACACCCTACTCTTTCCCCCCCTCCCTGTTGTTGTTTTAATTGAGGACATGGAGCTCTATCGGGGTAAACCTATACACATATACACATATATGCACATATATATATATATATATATATATATATATATATATATATATATATATATATATATATATATGCACTATACACAAGTATCATCTATATTATACATAATCTACA